>JAPYYR010000108.1:0-57402 GCA_030523065.1 Aphidius colemani | reverse complement strand
AAAAAAAAAACCGTTATGCAGTAAATTCCTGGTCAGTAAGACACTGCACAGTAGGGCACTGACGCCAGAGTAACAAGATATTTACAAGCCTTATGTATCAATGAAAATTGTTACGCCAATTATGTTATCTTAAACTGATATTTTTTGAATGTAATATTTTAAAGAAAGTATTTTACTTCTTGGAAAAGGAAAAATACATATATATGAAGTGAAAGAAAAAAAATATACTATTTGTTTATCGAATTTCTAAAGATTTTTCTTAGACTTTTCTATTCGAAAAGAAAATTACAAAGATATCAGGGAAGCTTTGTGTTTACTTTTGACTTGAACAACAATTTAATTATGTTTTTTTTTTAATTACCTTGTTTCCCAGTCTGCATCAGTTGCAACTTTGACCCATACATCTCTATCAATAAGTCGTTCGACAGTTAAAAACGTTGAGCCAGTCATCAGGTTGTTTCTTGGATGACCAGCAACCTTTAAAAAAATAATAAAAAAATAATTAAAATACATTCTAAGTAGTCTAAATATTCTAAATACCTAGACTATATTATCTGGTAAATTACTATAATATTTTTTTTTATTTTCTTTCTTCAAGGACAAAAAAAAATCGTAATCCTCGTTTATGTGAATATATTTTTTTCTCTTTTAATATACTCTCAAGTCTAATGGACTGCCTCTGTTATATTTTAACGATTATATACACTAAAATTGTTGCACTCCATATATAAATGTCACAATGTGTTTATTGAGTGCCATTTAAGATGTGCTTATTATAAGTATCTTTATACAACTGAATTTGGGTCAAGATATTATCTTTTTTTCCCACACAAAACAAATAAATTATACTTGACTTTTAAAATTATTCCAATAATTATTATAAAAAGTTGATATATTATTTTTATATTTCCATAATAATTAATTACTTTAAATATATATCATAGAAAATTTAAAACAAAATCAATATCAAATTTATCTAAGTGGTGCAATCTGTTAAAAATTTTTTGCTTTAAAGTGTAATATTATCACCCATCAGATAAAATTTTGCTCACGATTATGTAATACTTATTCATTGTTTACACGCCACATTATTTATCCTTATATAATCCAAAAAAAAAAAGTATATTATTTCGACAATTTGGGTCACATTTATTTTGTTCTCTATCTTTAATACGTTTTTTTTTATTTCTCAATTTAAATTTCTTCAAATAAAAAAAAAAACGTACTATTTGTTTATTTGAGTTATTAAAATTTAAATAAAAGTTTTTTTCTTTTTTTATTTACAAAAATCCATGTTGTTAATTATGACACACGTGTTGCTGGCTTCCAATTATATTGATATATTAATTGTCAACTGTATTTCAGTTTAACGAATACAGCGGTCTGTGATATCAATTAATTATTGCGTCATAATTAAAACAATATAATTGCAAATATGAAAATGAAAAAATCACTGTTATGATGATAGATTGAATCATGACAACAAAATTAAAAGGTAATTAAAATTAATAATAATTAATAACGAAATGTAAAAATAAAATTATTACAAATGAGACTGTAATGGTATCTCCTGGTCTGGCAATTTTTGGTGGTTGACTCAGACAATATCCAAAGTCATATCCCCATTTTGATGTGTCATAAAGTACTGGTGTTTGAAGACTTATCAACGACTCAATGTACATATTAGGTGGTGGACTTCCAGGATTAATAATTTTTTTATAATAAATATAAATTTTTATGAGTCACTTGAATTGCAGCCAGTGCCAATTCTTGATATTGTTTGAGATAAACAGTTAATGTATGTGGTCCATAAATTGTTGAGGCGCCTTCATATCTTTGTATCTAAAAATAAATTTTAAAATGAAAAATAATATAATAAAGTATTTAAAATGGTTAAAAATTTGTTTATTAAATTTATATTCAATAAATCTTGTTTATAAAAAATAAGTTTATTGTAATTTTATATTTGTTACTTCATATTCTTCAGGAGTGGCAATGTAGTCACTGTACGTATTACATAGTCCAGCAATGACAACTGTTGGTTGAACCTTAGTGACTTCTTGTATAGTTGATGCAATTTTTTCTCTCATTCTTCTTCCTGACATTGTTGTAAATTCACCAGGTACACCAACAAGTACAAAGTCACCAATAATTGCAAGATGAGTTGACACAACTTTTGGCTGCCATTGATATGGTCGACGCATCTTAAAATTAAAAAATAAAAATAATAATAAAAATGAAAATAAAAACTTAATGAAATAATAAATTATTACATGTTATTAAATTTAAAATAAAAAAATAAAAAATAAATGTAAACATATAACATATATAGGTCATCATTAATGTAAAAACTATAAAAAGAAAAAATTAAAAAAAAAAAAAATGTAGCTATAAATACTAATGACAATGACATTTGTATACAGATAAACGACATTTAAACAATTTAAAAAATAAAAAAAGTGATAGTTTATATTTATTTACCCTTCCAGTTGCAAGAAGAATTGGTTTAGCACCGTGACACTTAATGTCCTCTGGTGTAGGTGCAGCAACAAAATTTCTCACAGCATCCCATACTGGATTTGTTGTTGTTGTACCTTGAGAAAATGAAAATGAACCTGGTCCATCAGTTGTACCAGCAGCAAAACTATAACCCATCGCTGGTTGACATGTTTCAACTTCAATTGTTTCTTTACTTGTTTCATTATAAAACTCAGCTTTTTGTCCTGGCATTTTAACATAACGATGTACAACTTGAATTGGACCTTTTATTTCCATTGATGAATCACGATTCCATATTTTCTGTGAGAAACATGAAATTTATTAAATTATTAAAAATTTTTCAATAAATATAATAAATTCATTTAAAAATTAATTGATTTATCATCGTACTGTAATAACACTGACATTGTTTTTCGAAATATCTTGACCGATGAAATTTTCGTTGAGAATATCTAGTCATGTCATCGTGTGAGAGATCAAGATATGTTTTTTTTTTTTTTCACAAATGTGAAATTAACATTATAAAAGATAAAAAAAAGTAAATAATTAATTGTGATATATGAATATGTCTAAGCTCGTGCGTGTCGTTATGACATATTGCAAGTTGTATGGATAAAAGTAAATCATATCGTCATGACAAAAACACTGAGGGAAAGTGTCGGCACATTTGACGCTGAATAGACAAATTACATAAATATTTTTCCCTATCACTTTTATTTAATCTCAATCCATCAATTTTTTGTGTTTGTGCCTAATAATGGCCTCTCTTTTGCTCTATATTCAGTAATTTTTTTTATTTTTCTTTCTACCTCTGTTGAATGTATAAATACACATACGTAGAAAATAATTCCTTCCGCATTTAAAAAATTTTTCCTTATTTTTTTTTATCTTAAAAATTTATGCGGAATGCATATCCGATGAGCTGAACATTTGTCCTATTGTTTGAGTTTTTTAAATTTTGCTTTCACTTTCTTTTATTGTTTATGTATTTATTTATTTTTCGAGTGTTGACTTTTATTTTGATGATCATTTTTTATTTTTTATTTTTCGGATTATTTGTGTATCAGTATTATCAAGCTAAGGTCAATTTTAATCAATGTAAATTAATTATTTATGTATTTAATATCGTCGCACGATAATATTCAGTGTCATTATGTGTATTTAATTGATAATATTGATCATCAATTTAGCATGCAATTTTAACGCGTGTGAACGTTAATAAAACTTTGCTCTCATAATAAACAGATTGAGAATTGTAATTTGAAAATTACACAAATGTTATTATAGTATTTGAGATTTACAAACGACGGGGTGATTCACAAATACGATTAAAGATTGTCAATATTACAGGGATAATGTTGCAACTCCGTCATCACGAAGACAAACAAATAAAAAACATTAAATTCACGATGTTATTTAATTTCTAAAATTATATTTTATATTATAATTTATAAATCATGGAAATAATATAAATTTTATTATTATTAGAATAATAAATAATTTAACAACAAATATATATTGAAAAAAAAAAAACAAAAATCTATTTTACATGAAAAAATAATCAAAATAAATTTAATTATGTCATCTAATTGGGTCAGCTTTTGATTATTTAAATTTATTTTAATTTTCTTCACACGATAATTATACTTATTTATATTTTTATTCATAAAAATACAATAAACATTTGTGTACAAAAAAAAAAAAAGTCGTGGTAAAAAAAAAAAGACAAAATTTAATGCGCGGGAAGTGTTCTCGAGTCTTCGATGTTTCTATATGTAAATATAATAATGTGTGATGCAATTGTTGCAAACTAAGAAAATACATTCATATTTATTTGAATAAAAAAAAAATCTACACAAGGGTTTTTATGAAAGCATTTGTTTATCTCAACTTTAAATTATTATGCTCTTTCTTACTCAACTAATATCATTTGGAAAATTGTTTGTACATATTATCTGCAGTGTATGTAATATACGTAACACATCGTATTTTAAATTGACTCATAAGGGTAAATAGAAAATATATTTTTTATAATACAAATCCATCAGTTGATTTGAAATTAATTTAATTTTCATCAAGTAATTTGTGCACGTGTAACGTTGAGCTTTGACTCCTTATGCCATCAATAAACCTACGACTCACAGAGAAAATTCCAATAAATATTTTTCGTTAAACAAATCCAGGGTAATTATTGAGAAATTGCAAAAAGATTCGCGGAATACTATTTCCACAAGAGAAGACAGGAAGTATAGTCAAAGTTTAAAGCTAATAACTCTTGAAATATTTTATATTTTGAATAATGTTTTTTAAATATTTACTGAATTTTCTTCGAGTCAATTAATTGTATAATTTTCATTATAAAATAACAATAAAAATGTTCAATTGTTTATGAGATTTTTGAATAAATTTATCTCAAAAATTCATCGACATAATGATCAATGAAATATAATTTAAAAATTTATTCATAAAATATTTATTTATGTTTTTTTTTATCAACTGAAGAATGCATTTATTGATTTGAAAAAATATATATTATATTTTTATGTACTCAATGATGTGTTAAATTTGAATACACCCCTTTGAATGGAACATCGAAATATTGAATAGAACACCAGCAAACAATGTGCACCGCAACAATTCATCCGGAAATGTTGTCAGCAAAATAACACCGGTATTTTTTTTTTTCTTTTTAATGTCCTTGAGCATACCAAGTATAAAACACACCCATAGCCTGTCAAATGCATTTAAAAAAAAATGAAAAAATTAGCAATAATAATAAAGATTTTTATGTTTTTCATTATTTTATTCCTCACAAGTTCCCAGCAGGTAAACAGTTAATTTTCTTAGAAGATTACGAAGGGCATCTGCACCTCTCACTACGTTAATTTTTTTATTTTTTATTTAATTTTTTAATACACCTACAATTATATATTGATGCATCATATTCATTGGGTCAGCCTAGTTTCCAGTGTACTCAGTATCTCTTCATTGTCAGAAAACCATGCGAATTTATTTGTTGTTTATTTTTTAATTGACATGAAATTATATGCACAGTAGTTTTGTCTTTTGCAAAAAAAGTTATGATGAAATATAAAAAAATTTATACTAAAAAACAAATAACAATTGAATATTTCAATTGAAAAAAAAAATTAGATAAATTAAATTTTGTTATTTTTATGGCAAAAAAAATATATTAATAATTGAATTTTCGTTGAAAAATTGTGAGTCAATTGTTGTTTTAGTATCAGCACAATGAGCCCAAGCTAATTGGCATAAATACGTTAATTCAGAGTATAACTGTGTCTTTGTTTATTTATTTTTCTTTTATATTTTTTTTGCTAGATTACTACAGTGGCATACTCACTGCAGCAATAGAACAACTCGTGCTGGAAAATTGGAACGTTGTTTTTTTCATTTTTTTTTTTTTTTTTTTTTCATTTGTAAATTTATTGTACACCTTCCCGCCATTCAATCCTTTAGCATCCTCTTGTATTCATACACATACATGTTGTAAAAAAAAAAATAGAAAATACATGCATGTTTGTGTCTTGACTATTTTTTCATTTTTTTTTTGAATATAATAATAAACTTTCACACGGTGTTCCAATAATCCAATGATGTAAAAGTCAATTTTTAAAATTGAATTTATTTTTTTTAAATTTATTTTTCATTTCATTCTCTTGTTGTTAATAATTTTTTTTTCTATTTTTTATTCATTGAAAAGCTCTCGAGGGTTTAAGCTTTGATTCATGCTGCAATATTATATCCATAAAGTATTTAAAAAAAAAAAATAAATTTCTCGTAAAATATGGCTTAAAATGGATAAAATTTTTTTGTTGATATGCATGTGACATGTTTTGACGTTTGTATAAAAAAATAACTGGGAATTGGAGCGTAAAGCTTCGATAATATTCTACCTGTTACGTTGAATAATGCCGAATTTTATAATGATAAACCGAAAAAAAATTATAATAACAGTTTTGTTGATGAATAAATTTTATTTTTTTTAAATGTTTGATTAATTTAACTCGGTACTTTTTGTCTCAATAGTCGTAAAAAATATTTGACCTTTTAGATTTAACTTGAATATTTTTTCTTAGCTTTTATATTTCATAAATTTATTTATGACATTTTTACGTTTTTATATATGATGATATTTACTTAGTCTATTAGTCGATAAAAAAAACAGTGCAAAAAGATTTTTTTCCATATTTCAATGATGTTAGCTAATAAATCAAATAAGGTAATATATTTATACATTTTTTTTAAACTCTAGATTCAATATTTTTGCAAAACAAGTTGGTAAAACTTTTGAAAAAAAAAGAAATAAATTAATTTACATTTTCTTTTAATAACTAAAAGCAATTCAATAAAAAATTAAATAAAATTATTATGAAAATTTATA
The DNA here is from genome assembly GCA_030523065.1 of Aphidius colemani. Classification (NCBI taxonomy): domain Eukaryota; kingdom Metazoa; phylum Arthropoda; class Insecta; order Hymenoptera; family Braconidae; genus Aphidius; species Aphidius colemani. Next base: position 50,498 of record JAPYYR010000108.1, on the reverse strand, counting down.
GTTAAATTACAAAAAGAAAATGAAACTCGTTTGAATAAAATAAATTTTATATTTGTACGTATTCAAGTAATTAAAATACTTGAAACAAATAAATAATTGATTAGTTTTTTACAATGAAATAAATCATTTATTTGTATTAAAATAAATTATATATTTAAAAAAAAAAAAAACAAATCATTTATTTGAACGAAATAAATATTTGTTTTTATTAAATAAATTATTTTCAGTTAATAAATTATTATTTTTTATTTTATAAATAAATTGTCATATGAAAATTTAAAAAAATCATAAGAGAAAAAAATCAAATCTAAGTATATTTATTTTTTAAATTCATTATTATTTCATTTCAAATGGAATTTAATCATCACAAGTAAATCAATACTTGAAAAACAATATTATTTATGATTTTGTCATGTGAACAATTAACTGTGTAATTTTAATTTTAATTTATTTGCGTTAATTAAATTTTTATTTGAATGATTTTTTTATTAAAATTTAATTAATTTATTTGTTTATAATAATTCATTCTCGGCGTACGTGCAATTAAATGTTCGAATTGGATTTTAGTGTATTTTATTATAACTGGAATATGTTGAATTATGAGGGAATTAATGTCTTAATAATGTTCAAAGTTTCTTGAGTGTGTATATGAATGAGAATTGGCATTAAAGATGTACCAGAGGCAATTCCATGTATGCACGATTTACACATTAGAATAAATGTATTTGCTCTCTTCCCAAAGTTACATAGAAGTAAACATGTTTTTGTTGTAATCGGTGGGAAAGTGCAATTGTCTTATTTTTATATCAATTTATTCATTCAGTTTTGTATATTGGTTATTCTCATTTCTCTTTTTATCACTGCATTAATTATAAAAAACAAAATTACAAATCACTTGGACATGGCAATACAATTTTCCAAATTCATATAAATTTATTTGTTTATACATTTTTATCCATTTTCATCGACGAATGATTTAACTTTCGATATAATTTTAAATATATTTATTTGTTTTATAATTTATGTTGTAGAGTATTTAAATAAGTTTGTTTGTGTATTTTAGAGTTCACATAATTCTATTGAAAATGGCAAGGTATAAAGAATGGGTTGCATAAGACAAGCTAACAGCAAGTGATTTTGATAATCAAAAAATATTTATTCTATTAATTCAAAAATAATAAATAAAACAAATAAATAAATATGACAAGTAATTTTAAAAATTATGACAATTAAAATTACGAATTTTTTATTCAACAAATTAATATTTTTTTGTTATAAAATTGATTTTACATTCAAAATAAAATCGATTAACATGATAAATATTTTGTTTTCAAGTTTATTTATTGTTTATTTTTATTATGGAAAAATTTTATTCACCGAATAACATGAAAATTTAATAAAATACAAATATTGAATTTCAATATATATCGTTTATATTTGTCAATGAAAGGAATGAATAATTTATAATAAATATGTAATAAAAAAAAAAAACGATATATTGATGTTGATAAATTGTTGAGAATTTGTGTAAACAGAGTTAGTTGTATAGTGAGAGCAGGGAAACCTTTTGATAGTTTAAACTTGACTGAAATAAATCAATTGGAAAGAGTTAACATCACCAAGGGAATGCTCCAGATATAAAATGGCAAATGTTTTGCGAAATAATGAGAAATTGATCAACATATTTTGCTGCTCTCTATTTTATTTGAATTTTTTTATTTATATAATTCTCATCGAGAAAACATTTACAAATAAAATTTTATTTGATAATTAACCTTACGATGAGTTTCACGAATCTAAATTATCCTGACATTTTAATTTTAGTATATTTATTTAAATTTTTCCCGATTATATAATCTAGAAATGAAAATATCCTGGTTAATAATTTCCTTCCGAAAAGAAAAATATTAACGTCATTTAACAGGTGTTGATATAAAAAGTCATATTTAAAATTATAAAAATAATCAACAAGCTTTTTCTTGCAAATTACTATTATCCATGAATCTTGGATAAATTGAAAATTAATTTATTAAAAAATTAATTAATTAGTCATCGTATTGTAATGACTCGCTGTTATTATCATTTCCAGTTTAATTTTTATTAATATTTTCATCTTTTAAATGTATTTTATTCATTTCATTCATTCAAATTATCTTGATAAGTTTGTAATTCATTTATTCCTTTACCTGCTAGTTGATATTTTTATTGTAATATATTTTCTGCCAATTTGTTTTTCTGTTTTTTTTGTAAATTTATTTGTTTTCTCGAATGATAAATGAAATTTATAATAATAATCATGTATGTAGACTAAAATAAGTATTAACTTGACGTGCATGTTATATGAAAGTTTACGAAATTTCCATTACCACATGTGTGTTGTATATTATACTGAGTGTATAACAAATGAATACGCAAATCCGTAGTTCCGTTGAATATCGTAAAACGTCATTCCAACATCAAAATGTGTCTTTATAATATTTGACTCTTTGTTGACTGTAAATTATGACCGGAAATTACTCTTTACTTCATCAATATATATTTGTCTCTGAATCCCTCTTGCCTCATCACTTGATAAACTTCATTATTTCAAAAAAAATACTCATAAAAGCTATGATTAAATGATTGTGTCACTTAAAAATCAATTCAAGCTTTCTCCTTATTTTTTTTTTTTCATTTCAAATATCAATTTTTATCAAATTAAATACTTTTTAATCGATAAAAATAATCTAATTGATATACATTCATTTTTCTACATTATAATTTCCATTTTTTTTTATTTTTCCAACACAATTTGTATATATTTTTTTTCAAATTTATCATTTCATACATCTTGGAATTTTTTATGGTACTTTTTTAGTTTTTTCTTCAAATAATAATAAACATTTAAAATAAACCTTGAGAAATTATTAAAAAAAAATATTCACAGTGACTGTATTACAGGGTATGAAAGGTAGCTTCACTTTTTTTTTTGTTCAATATTTTTTTTTTTATTTTGCAAAACCATAGTTGTCCCTTCTCATTTTAAGTGCAAGTGGGAGTTGAATATAAGAACATAGATCCTGGATCGTGACTAACAGTGTCTTCGCGCTCTCAACATCATCGTCAACTTTTTGGCTTTAATTTTTTTTAATTTTCAATAATATAATAGTAAATTTTTTTATTTGAAAGAAAAATACATAAATATACCGTGTGAATCATGATCAAGGTACGCGAGTGAATTTTTAAAAAACAATTGTGATAATGTTTTAGAAAAAATTCTTCATATATTTTTTACCATTTCACACTATTTTTGTTGCTTAAATTTATATAATAATTTATATTCATAATAAACTATTTAAAAAAAATTAAAATTAAAATATAAAGAAGACAAAATAATCATGATTTAACAGTAAATAGCCAAGTCACTACCGTGTTGATGAAAAATAAAATTAAAATTATACCGTGTCGAATGAGAAAGTGACAAAGTTAGCAGTTATAAATTTTATGAATAAAAAAACTTGTTAATATTTTATTATATTAAAAAAAACATGTCAACTAAATTTTTAAAAATTTCCTGAAAATTCCATGTAACACCTTGTATTTATTGGCTTAAAAAGCGTATCATTTGTGTACAATTATCATGTTGTAAAGTAAAACGTCGTACACTTTCTCAATCAAGATAAAACAATACTTCCGCGATACAATACTTTGATGAAGCATTTAATTACCATAAGATTATATAAAAAAAAACAAATGTAAATAAACGTTAATTTAATTTACAGATATTTAGTTTATTATTGACGACGTGGATATTATGCACCGATGGTGTACTAATTGGTCCGAATAGTGATCATGGTCAGTACTATCATGATTATGCTGCATATGAGGCTGCATTACCAAGTGAATATGATCATCATGTATTACCAACTGTGTCAGTACCAATTCATTCAGTATCAGCAGCTCCATATTATTCTCCTGTTCAGCATGCACCTGTTCATCATGCACCCGTTCATCATGCACCTGTTCATCATGCTGTACCACATAGTTTACATCATCCTCATCCACATGGTGAAGATCATGATTACTACGTGAGTACTATTCTCTTGATCATAATATTGATTCTTTATATTTTAAATTGGAAAATAAATTTTACTGATAATATTTTGTACAATGTGCTCTTTTTTTTAATGATGTTTTTCTCTTTTTGTTTACTCAAGTCACCTCCAAAATATACTTTCAATTATGGAGTCCACGATCCACATACTGGTGATGTTAAAACTCAACATGAAGTTCGTGATGGTGATGTTGTTCATGGCTCATACAGTGTAAATGAGCCCGATGGTAGTGTGAGAATTGTTGAATATACAGGTATAATTTTTTCATATGATCCATTATTGATTTCATTGTAAAAAAATAAGCAAATCAATTATTTATTTGTTCCAAGTATTTCAATTATTTAAATACATTCAATGAACATTATTCAAGCCAATTAAGCTTCATGAAAAAAATATTTTTTTCTATGTTATAATTGATTCAACGTATTTGTTTTTTTTTTAAATTTTTTACAGCTGATGATCACAATGGCTTCAATGCAGTTGTTAAAAAAGTTGGTCCAGTTGCTCATCACCCACCACCTGTTCATGTTGGTAAATATGTTGCTGCTGCTGCTCCACCAGAGTACTATGGTTATGAGTTTGACAAACACCACTATTGAAATTTATTTTAAAAAATAAATTGACAAGGTGTCATAGATCTTTTTTTTTCCTTTTAGGATATTTTTAAAAATTTTATATTGTACTGAACATCCAAGTTAATGTAAATAATTTTATATTCAAAAAAAAAACTAAATTACATAGAAAATAAATCATAACTTATAAGAATATTTTCTTAAAATTTATTTTTCATTTCCTGAATTTTATTTATATATAAATTATTTTATTCGACAATTATCTTTGTTGCACTTTGTGTTATAAAAATTAAAATAAGAAAATTTATTTTACTGTTTGTTTACTTTTTAGTTGTTAAATAATTCTCATCATGATTTGACTTTAAACGAGCTAAGAAAATCTCTAGATAATGTCTTGCGGAACATTTGAGAGTTCAAAAATAAAAAAAAATATGTAAAAAAAAAAAAAAAATGATATACAAACTATGTATGGAGTTCGTGCGAGACGAATATGTACCTGCTTTGTTGCATTTACATAATCAACTCTACCCTGTACACACGAACTTACGCAAAGTTTAATTTTTTTTTTTTTTTTATGTAAATAAATATAAAAAATTATATTTAATTGTAATGTTAATTGTTTAAATTTTCATTTTTACGAGTGTATAAATTTTAATAAATCAATTGACGTGTAAAGAAGAAAAAAACCGAATGAAAAATTATTTAAAAAGTCAGAAATTAAAAAAATTATTTATGTAAATAAATAAATTAAGGAAAAAAATTATTCCAGATAATATAATAAACAAGAAAAAAAAATAAAAAGAGTACTTTGCAGAAAATTAAGAAGATGATATCGTTAATAAATAATAAAGTTACATTTTTATTGAGAAAAAGTGGGTATTTAATTTTGAAAATGTATACTTTAGCTTGGAAGAAAAGTAAAACGTGCGTATTTTGCAGTATATTATCTGGAAAACGACTCTTGAGTGGAGACAAATGTCGTTGAAAAATGGATATTAATATATATACGCAAATAAAAAAGGCAAATATGATGTATAAAGAGGAAAAATTGTTCTATACTGTTCTAATAAAATCTGCTTCTAATGAAACTCCAACTGTTGTAATTTTTTAAAATTAATAATCAAAAAAAATGTTTCCTAATATTTTTAAAAAGTGATATCTATTGGATCAATTAATGTGCCAGGGATTTTAAAGATATTTTGAAACAATAGACTCAATGTCACGTAGACATCAATGATCACTCTTCCGTAATAAATTTTTAACAAACAAAAAAGAATTTATTTTATCAGTTTAAATATATGAATCCACATTTTTAAAAGTTAAATAATAATTTTTTTCTTTAAATGTAAAAGTACTATGCAATTTATTTTTGAATCGCTCAAAAAAATATAGTCAAATAATAAATTTTCAATGTTGCAACCTTCGACGTGAATAAACTAAAATTACAATGATAAATGGCTTTCATTTATTTATCATTTACATTTAGTTATTATTACTTTTATAATTTCAAGTTTTTGGCAATTTTGATAGGAATCATTACCGGATGTCTTGGGCTATGCTTTATTATACCAGTTTGTATTTAAATTCTCAGATTGTAAATTTTAAATTCAGTGATTTATCAACCAATTACTTAAATTACGTACTGAAAAATACCAAAATTACAAGCATGACTATTCTCACGACACTTGAGCGATTCAATTTACCAACAAAATTTAAAGAAATATTAATTTTAAAATAACAATGAAACATTTAATTATTATTTTTTATGATTGTCTTCAAATATATGCAATAAAATTTATATATTTTTTTTTTATTTTTTATTAATTGTTTTTCATTTAGAATTTAACGTAATTATTTTACTGATTATATTATTAAAATTGTATTTTCAAGTGGAAAATAATTGACAATTTATCAGTTTAATTTGTAAATTTAAAGGGAAAAATTCTTCAAAATTCATCGAAATTAAAAAATAATAATAATGGATTTCTATCAGCCCATAAATTGTTTATCAGTTTTTAAATTAAAAAAAGAAAAAACATTTAAAAAATTTCTTATTATTTATGGTATAATTATCATTGTAATTAAATACTTTTGCTTTGTATAATACAAAGTTTATCCATTTACAACCTGAATTTACATATAACTGACAAAAAGTTGATTCAGCAAAATATGAAAATCTAAATCTAACTTGCTGAATAAACCCATAAAATTTCTTCTAAAAAATTAATAAATAAAGTTTTAAAAAATTAAAAATAATAATATACATTTTAATTCTACTCAATCAGTTGAATATTATTTATTTATTTGAATTTATGCCGAGATAATAAAGATGTGAGAAAAAATAATAATCTCAGCTAAATAAGAGATGAATCCTTGAGTAAAGTAATAAACACATGTCAATTTAACGAGTTGTCATTAATAATAAATATAAAATTCATTACTTGATAAATTATTTAAAATAAAATAAGACATATATCGATACATAAAAACTCTCACGAGGCCAGTGATCTAATTGTCCGATCGGTTGATCACTTGGTTTCTAGATCAAAACGCCTTTTTTTTTTTTCTTTTTTAATTAACATGTTGTCACGCTTTGTTTTTAAACATATATATTGTCGAAATATCAACAAAGAAATTACATTATATAAAAAATAAATAATAATATTTTTAAATTTAAATAAAACCCAGTCAACTGATTCAATTTTAATAAAATTTATTGATTTTAAATTTCATTATTTCCTGTATTTTAAAAAATTTTTATAACATCCAATTGATGGAATAATAACCTTCGCCTAATTTTCAATTGTGTGACAATAATTATTGGAAAGAAAAAAAAAAAAAGCAACAGCGATTGAATGAACTTTATATTTTTCAATTGAATAAATATTTGTAAAATTATGTAATTTATATTGTTTGTATTATTTTGAGTGTATAATTATCTAATTAAAAAAAAAAAAATTTATGAATTTTATTAGATGTGTATAGTAAAATCTCATTTCCCAGGATCTATTTATGACTCATGTAATTTTTACCTTGGCCAACACCCATCAGCCGTAACGAGAACCGCCAAATTGCGTTTAATGACGTCCAAATCCTTTAGGATTTTTCCTATGCATGATCGCGTAATAATTCTATTCTTTCTCTTTTTTTTTTTTTTTTTTTTTTGATATTATTATTTTATTTTCTTCACACACCGGCCTTCATTTATTTGTGGCCCAGGACATTCCTACTCTGTTATACATTACCAAGTAAATTTTTAACTATTTAAAAAAATAATAAAAAAAAAAAGCATGAAATAAAATAAAAAATTACAAATGGGACCTTGAAATTGCACAAGAATTTCATTACTGGGGAGGAGACATACTGTTGAGTTGTTTAGTATATAAGTCAAGCAAAACAGTCAACTAAACATCAGTCAGTTATCAACAATTCAATAACAACAACACTTTTAAATAAAAAAAAAAAAAAAAATTTTTAAAAATGTTTAAGGTACTAATTTGTTGTGAAATTGTGAAATATAAAAAGTTATAATAAAAGAAATACGTCTTTATTATTAATTTTAAAAATTATTTGATAAATAAAATTTAACGTTTTTTATATTTTTTAAATAATTAAAATAATTGTTATTTCAGTTTGTGGCAATTTTGGCAATGGCATTAGCTGTCAAAGCAACTTATCTAGTTGGTGATCATGGAAATTACGGAGGATATGGTCTCGCCCACTCTGGTTATTTATCACCAGTAGTCAATCATGTTCCTTATGATACAAATTCTCACGTATATCCTGCTTATGGAGCTTATGCAGCTTATGGAGATTACGATAATACTCATGATCATCACGATTCTTACGTAAGTCAACTTGTTTTTATATTATTTTTTAACGCATTAAGTAAAATTTATTGTTGAAATTTTTGTTCTGATATTCAAATATATATATATGATAAAAACTTTATAAATATTTTAAAGGCACCAGCAAAATATGCATTCAATTATGGAGTCAATGATCCACATACTGGTGATGTTAAAAGTCAACATGAGGAACGTGATGGTGATGTTGTCAAGGGATCATACAGTTTAAATGAACCTGATGGTACAATTAGAATTGTTGATTATACAGCCGATCCACATAATGGATTTAATGCTGTCGTTAGAAAAATTGGACATCCAGTTCATCCAGAACCAGCACCAATTGTTAAAGTTGTTGAACCAATAGTATATGCTGATCCTCATCATCATCATCATTCATATGACTACTAATTCAATCTACTTATTTTCATTAATAATTTAAAACGACTTTCCGATTTTAAAAATTATTTAAACCGATAATTTTTATTTCTTATCACGCGCATTTTCAGAATTTCACATACGAATCTGTCTAAGTTTTAGTTAATTTCTTTATATAAATATTTAAAATAAATATGTTTTATCAAATTACTTACCATTGATTCTTCGTATAATTTTTTTCCAATGATTTTTGTACTATCATAAATGTCTTTTCCTGGTCCAGATGCAAAACACATTTCTTTTTTTCCTGGACATGTATAATCAGCACTACAATTTTCACCAGAAAATTCACACTTTGGCCCTTGTGTATTTGGTGATACATCACCTAAATTACTCGATGCAAAAGCAGCAACAAATTCACCCTAAAATAAATAATTTTATTTTATTTATTTTTTACATTTTTTAATGATACTTTTTTAATTAATTTATTTGTAATAATTACCTTTCCAACCATGGAACCTTTGTTCATTTTTTTTTCAAATAAAATTGAAGCATATCCAACATTATCACTTGATACAAGTCGATTTGTATTATTCATACTGGTTGGATGTACTGCAAACCAATTGATAACACCCATTGGACGACCATCTGCAGCAATAAATTTAAGCTGTGTCATTGTTTTATCCGTGTCATATTTGTATCTAAAAAATATAAAACCAAATAATAAAAATAATAATTAAATACAATAGAAAATAAAATAATAAATACAAACTTTTCTCGTTCAGTTTTTGGATTGTTCATGTATGCCAATGGACTTCTGTTTATACTCGCATCAAAAACTTCACCATGATCCAGAAATATTTGTCCTGGCACCACTGAATCATGAGCACGTATAATACTCTAAAGCAAACAAATAAAAATTGACACTAAAAATAAATAAATATATTTATTTTTATCAAATGATAATGAATAATCTCATGAGCTCTTATCATGTGTATAAATAACATGAAATGAAACTATTAAATAATATTAATTATACCAAATTGTTTGGATGATAATTGTTATCAGTTGATTATTTTTTTTATCATTTATTTTTTTGCTTACCGTTGTTATTCCATTAATCAGTGCAGTAAAACTTTGCTCAATAAATCCAAATGTCGAGAGATCAAATAATAAATAAAGATTAAAACCACCAGGACTTGAATGGGTATGTGTTGCACTTATCATGACATTTTTTTCAGTATACAAATTACCAAAACGTTTTTGAAGTTTTTTAATTACCTAAACAAATTAATAAATAAAAATATTTATATTATTAATGACCAATGAAAAGTAGGCTTTTAATGAATATATATTTTTGTTATTTTAATAACCTACTGCTGCTTTTACATCATGACCAATCATTGCACTTTCAGTGCTGACAAAAACAAATCTTTGTTCACCATCGTCGATTATAAAAGTTCTTGTATAAGTACGTAAATGAAGACCAGCACCTTTTTGTTCCATTTTTGCATAGCCCATCTGTGAAAAACACGAAAATAAGATAAATAAATCAAATAAATTTTTATTTCTCAAGGACAATATTGTGAAATAATAATTTATCTTAATTGATTAAAAAAACCAAGTCATGAATATGAATAATCTTGATTTTTGTCACGATATCGATTGACATGGTTTTTTTTTTTTGATAAAAGCTAACTGAAGGTAATAATTACGATTGATAACAAGAGGAACGAAACAGTTAAATTTAAACCGTTGAAATTTATTTAAAAGATTAAAAAAAAAATTCTCCGCTCAAATCATCCAGAAATAAAATATCCTGGTCACTAATTTCCTTCCGAAAACATCATTTAGCTTGTGCTGTTATAAAAAGCCTTGAGATATTTAAAATTAAAATGAATAATTATAAAAATAAATTATATGCAAGCATAGTATAGTCATGTAAACATAATGATGATTGTGACTATTTAAAATTTGTCGGAAAATAATTATGACAAGAGTATATGATCAGCACGATGAATAAATAAATATTCCATTTAAAAATTTATTTAATTTTTTCTTTGCAAATTTACTATTATCCATGAATCTTGGATAAATTGAAAATTAATTTATTAAAAAATTAATAAATTAGTCATCGTATTGTAATGACTCGCTGTTATTATCATTTCCAATTTAATTTTTATTAATATTTTCATCTTTTAAATGTATTTTATTAAATGTTCATTAATTTTATTTATTTAATTGATTATTATCATCATGCATCATCATCTCTGATAAATTTGTAATCTAACTGTTTAACTCGCTTGTGGATGCTTTTGTTGTCGCGTATAATATTCTATTTTTTTTTCTCTTGGATATTCGACCAATCTATGACGAGAGTACTTGCATATTATACTTACAAAAACAATTTCAGCTATAGGACCAGTTGTATCTGCTATTCCAACTCCGATACTGTATGATGCCATGATCCCCGGAAGTGTAAATATTCCAATCAACAAAATAATCAGGCCCATTGGCCATCTCGAACATACTGAAGCCATTCAGTAAATCAAGCCAGCGTTTACTTTGTAAAAAATTCTTTGCTAAAATACAACACAATTAAATTAAATTACAAATTAAAATAATAATTTGCATAATTCATTTATATTTCAAGCATTGTCAACAAACAAATGGAAAAATACATTTATTTCTCTGGCTTATTGTCAAAGATCAGTGCTAAATATATTCTTTAGTCATTTATTTTATTTTTCTTTATATTATTTCGATCAATACCAGGACATTTACTATATTTAAACCTATAAAGTGTCATGTGATACAAAAAGCAATGTGATATACATTTATAAATATATTTATTGAATCGAACTTTATAAAGTTATTTTTTTCCGATATCAATTTAATCAAATATTTAATTCAATTATTTATAAAACAAAAAAATAAAAAGTATTTTATACTATACACTATTTATGCTAAAATATCCCTGAAGAAAATTAAATTATGTGCGATAAGAATTCAATTATAATTTTTCTCGTCAAAGTAAAAATAAAAGGAAAAATAAATATTTTTAATTTATACTTTTTTGTAAAATCAATTTCTACAAGATATCCAATGACAACTAACTAAATGACTTGAACATTTAGTTGTAAATAAATTAAAAATAAAAAATATTTTTAAAATTTATTTAAAAAATAATTACATTAATTTAAAATCAATAATCTCTGTGTCAAAGCATCGCGATGGAATCTCCAATGATAAGCTCGAATGACAATGTACTAATAATAATAAAAAAAAGTATCAGCATTAAACACAAGTAATAACTGTGGAAAGTGGTAGTTTAGTTTATTGCTCCAAAATAAAAATAAGAAAAACGAGATTTACGAAAGACACTTTTACTTTCAATTTTTTTTCTTTCTCGTAATAAAAAAACACCGGGATATTTTTCAGACAACAAGTCATCAGCTTTTTTTACATGTAAATGACCTTGAAAACCCACTAATTTTTGCTCCATTTATTACTCTCATTTTTTCGATATTAAAAACATTTTTTTTTTCTATAAATTTATTAATAAACTAATACGATTTTTAAATTTCTCTGAACTATTGGAAAGCTATTTTCATGATTACACTAATAATAGAGATTAATATTTTCATAAAAAATATTATTGAAATAAAAAAATTCCTTAAGTACCTTAATAACTTGTAGTAAAAAAAAAAAATTACAATTATTCAGCAATACCTTACAGTCTCGGTGAATGACCCTGAACTCGCGTGACAAAGTCTGAAAAAAATATAAAATATACAAGCATTTTAATATCAAAAAGAAAAAAAAGTTTTAAACATAAAAATAAGAGATGTCGTCTCTTTTTATAATACATATTTAACTAAATTTAGAAATAAATTATCACTGATTTACCTCAAGCTATGCTCGCAATAATTCCGTAATTGTATATTAATTTTGAGTTGTAAAAAAATCACAAAGGTAAGAGAAAATAAATATTAAAACACGTCTTGTTGATTACTCTGTCTTCATAAAACTGACCCAACATCAACCGGTCATAACGTCTAGCAGCTTCGATTCTTGCTTATCTCACCACTCACTTTAGCTTTTTAAAATGACTCACTTTATCATCAGTATCACACTAAACTCACAGTAAATCAACAAAAAATAAATAAATAAATAAAACAACTTTGCTATTATTTATTTATCATAAATAATTAATAATATGACAAAAAATAGTGTTACTACCTTTTGTTCAATTTATTTTTTCTCGTTTTTTGTTCACGTCAATTGTACCAGTTGATTATTCACAGCATCTGTGTCACTGTTTGATAGCCAGCAAATTTGTAACGTCACATTAAACGATTCAACATGTGTACAATCTGAAAGAATAAAATGAATTAAAAATCATGTGATAGATTCAAAAATAACATTGAGATAATTAAATTTACAACAAAGAACAACTTACATGATTTCGTGGAATTTAATTACTCTAAATTAACGTGAAGGTTTTCCTTTTTTTTTTTTTCGTTTCCAACAAACTTGGATACAGATGTTGCTGTTGTATTGAATAATTTAATTATTTGGTATTTTTATATTTTGATCATTTTATTATGTTTGATTAATCTTTGGAATTATGGTAATTTTTGTTTTGTTTTTTTTGATAAATTATTACGTGTGTATTATGTGAGAGGATAGTAGAAACTGGATGATGATTTTGTCGTATTACTGACTTGTAGTCTCGTTTACTTTCAATGTTTTTTTTAAATTTCCCCTCTTAGTATTTCTTTGGGTATCATCAAGTCTTTGTCCAGTTTTGTATCTTGCTTACTGATGATGTCGAGTCAGGTTTTATTTCTTACAACTCCGGAAACATTATTAATTTTTTTTTCTTATTTTTTATCACGTACTGTATTTGCCCTTCACTTGTCAGACAACAATCATCAATTGTCACTAAAATTCTACACTAACAATGATACTATTATTAACATAAATATCTACTAAATTTTTTTTGAATTCTAAATTTTTTTTTTTTGACAAAATAAATATAGTTAATTTAATTAAAATCGATAAACTAAATAATTGTTGCAAATAATTTTAAAAATAAATTTTCTACTTAATTTTATTTTTTAAATATTATCAAGTTTTCCTTGACTTGAATCTTCAGGATTGAGCAACAATCATCATATTGAAAAATAAAAAAAAATCATGATAATAATTTTACAATATAAATTGCTGAGTTTAAATGGTTAACATGAAATTTGACACTTTTATAGATACCAATTACCCAATTATGATTTTGAATATGTTGTTTACAATATAAAATTAATTTTTTTTTTGTATTTTTTACTTTTTTCTTTTTAGCAATATTTTTGTTGGGTATATTTCTTTACATGATTTCTTTTATAGGTAATTTTTTTTGGCCTCTATATCGTCTTCTTCATCAGAATTAATGTCACTGTTACCAATCATTTTGTACAATTGAAAAATAAAATAGATAAATATTTTTTTTATTGATAAATTATTTGATAAATATGTTTTTTGATTTAAATTTGATAAAATCACAACTAGCCACTGTTTGAGTACACTGGTGGATATGATTACTGTTGCTTTCGATGGTCGACAAACCAAGTTAACCAAGAGAAAGTGAGAGGAAGAAACATACATTGCACAATTTGACTCCCAATCGACTGGGCTCAGGTGTTATTATTAAATAGTTTCAAATAAAAAATCAATAAAAAAACAGAAAATGATTGTTTATTTATATAAAATTAAATGAAAATTATTCATCAATTGATTTATTATATTAATTATTTAACAAATTAATTGAAAATCAAATAAAAGATAATTTAAATTTTCATTTTTCTATTTTATTTCATTTTTTTGTTTTAATATTTTTTTTTATCATTTTATTTTTATGAATTTAACAATTTAAATTAACGATAATTGAAATTTTATTTTTTAGAGTGTTGACAACGAATAAATAGTTGCAATATATATACCCTTCTCTTTCAAATGAAAAAACGTTAATCACTTCAAGGCCAATACTAACTCAATACAACAGAATTTATTCATTGAATTTTTTCTTTTTTTTTTTTTTTATTTTCAGTCCAAATTATTTAGCTAATTTTCTTTTTTTTTATCTATTCAATTGTTAAATTATTTGCATTTGTTCTACTAGTTATTTTTTTAATAGTTGAAATAAAAAAAAAATAACTTAAGTAATAAATATCCAATTAATTTCAATTAAAATTCAAATTTGTTAATTTTGTTTGACCAATATTACTGCAATTATTCAATTGATTATTCATTTATTATATTTATCGAATTTTAAATAAAATAAATTTTTAAAAAACCATAATAATTAATTAACAATTTAAAAAAATTGTCAATTCAATTTCAATTGATAAAATCATAATTAATCAAATTGTAAAAACATAATTTATAAAGAAAAAATTAATTTATCATAAATTAATAATTAAAAATTTACATTTTTTTGATAATTCAAAAGTAATTTTAGTTTTAAAAAAGTTTTTTAAATAATAAATATAGAAAATTTAGTTTAAATTATAAAAAGAATACTTTAAATTTATTTCATTGTTTCGTAAAATTATGATATTATATTTAATAAATTGCATATTAATTTGGTTCCCATGGATTAATAAAAAAAATATTGGAATTTTGATTAAACAGCAATTTATTTATTTATCAAAGTGTTGGTAAAAATCATAAAGACAATTAATTTAATACGGAAATGCGCGTGTATAAGTTATTCAACTCATCAAGATAATATTTCAACACCTCAATTAATTTGATCCTTTTTCTTTAACTGCTGATACATTGAAAAAATTATTCAAAAATACAATGGGAATGATGATATATTTTTTAAATTTAAAATTCAGTTTGTCGTGAAGTTTTAAAAAGAGTAGACATCCCTTGACCAAGTGCTTAAATTATTTTCCATACTAAGCTTTAAATTCAGATTGCTATTTTAAAAAAAACTTCAATATCTTTGAAGGTATCAATGGAGGAACCGATAGAAGATGGTCAAGTATTGTCACTAAAAAATTTAATGATTTCATCAAAACGTAAATTTGCAATATACAATTACACCCCAATGGAAAAATCAAATAAGATTTTAAAAAATTACAAGCTTTGTATTACTTTTACTATTCTGACAACAATTTTAACATTTTTATTATTCACAAGTTTGGTTTATTTATCTTCTGACAATTACGGTATGTATGTTTTAACAATTAAAAATTTGATAAATCAATTAACAAAATATTTAATTATCAGTTCAAGATGTCATACTTGAAGAAACATACGCAAAAGAAATTGAAAATAACGAAATGAATTTGATTGATTTACCAATTGTAACGAGTGACGAGATAAAAAAATTACCAGTAATGTATATTCGTAAAAAACGTTCATTCAAAACGGATTCAAAAAATCAAATTGAAATGGAAATTAAAAACTACGAAACAATGACTTCATGTAAAATAATTCACAATGATTGTCAATCAGTTTTTAAATTAATTGATCAAATGGCTAAAAAAGGTGATAAAAGTGTCAACGACATTGAACAACATTTGAAAAAATTAAATTTAGGTGAAGAAAATAAAAAACCACTTAATGAAATTTTTAGATGTATCAAATGTCGTGATATTGAAAATAATATAAAAACATCATCACCACCAGCACCACCAACATCATGTGATAAAACAAATGATATTGAAAATAAAAAAAAAGCAAGAAATGTTGACTACAATGATTCACCAGAGAGATATGACATACCAATTGTGCAAGAGACAAATATTGATGATGATAAAAATTCAATAACATCATCACAAGATGACAAAGCATTTATCAGAAATAACAATGAATATAGTTCATCTCCAAAACCACTGAATCAAAATCAACAAAGTCCATCACAACAAACAAAATATCCAACAACACCATTACCAAATGGAAGTGGTAAAACTCCAGAAACTTGTGTTCCTGTAAATTTTTATCCACCTCCTCAGAAAGAGCCTCAGTATCCTTCTCCAATTTTTTCACAGCCCAAGTACAATTCTCTTTCACCAAATAATTATCAAAATACAGTACAGATTTATCAACAACTATCACCACAATATGCAAGAGATGAACAATCAATTAAACTTGAATACAGATATCCTCCTTCACCTAGTGGATATTTACCATCATCGCAAGAATATCCACCAATTCAAGGATATCCACAACAATCTATACAAGGACATCCACAACAACCAATGCAGGGATATTTTAATCTTGGTCAACCATCAGCATTGTATCTTTGTAGTTATGTAAAACCTGCATATCCAATCAATACTGGCTTTGACAATCAAAGACAATATAATAATCAAGAAGAAAATTTTGTACATGATAAAGTAAAAGATCGTGCTGAAGCTTATGCACCATCAATTTTTGTTAATGGATCAAATAAATCAAGTATGTTAAATTTTATATTTAAAAAAATTGCCTAATCATTTGAATGAATTTTTAATTGTGACTGATTTCTTAGGAAGCCAAGGAACATGTAAAGAAGGATCTTACCTTTGTCGTGATTACAGTGGATGTGTTAGCCAAGACAGACGTTGTGATGGATCAATTGATTGTCGTGATGCAAGTGATGAAGTTGGATGCTCATGCAAAACAAGAATTAACGCAAAAAAACTTTGTGATGGATATCTTGATTGTCCACTTGGTGAAGATGAATCAACCTGTTCAGGTATATTAAATTTTATTTTTCATATACACAGAAAAAAAAGGAATAATAATTTGTATGGCTATTTAGTTATCGTTATTATCAACTTACCATTTTACAATATATAATTCACTTTTTTAATTTTTATATTTGTCATAAAACTATATAGAACAATTTTTTAATAACTATTTATTTATTTATTCACAACAACAACAACAACAACAATGACTATGATAAATGTTAACAACAAACACAACAAGTTTTACAGATGGCGCTAGCTTTTGGACAACCGCGAAAAAAAAAAAAAACAAAACAAATTTTCAAAAAGAAATCGTACTTATCTACGTTATTGTTTATTTATTTATTGTAAAATTATATATTGTTGTTAATTTGTTGTTATTTAGGATGCCCAAGTGATTCATTTAATTGTCAAGACTGGATGAATGAAGAAAATGTTGGTAAATGTATACCTTTATCTTTTCGATGTGATGGCAAAGAGGACTGCTCAAATGGAAGAGACGAAGCTGATTGTACTGTTTTAACTGAATTTTTCATCAATAACAGAGTAAAATAAAATAAAAACTAACTTGAATCAATACAATGAACTAAAATGGATTGATTTAATGCTCTTTATTTGTTTATTATTATAATTTTAGCAATTTGATGTTGGATTTACTGAGGGATATTTATTCAGAAATTTGGCTGGCAAATGGTACCCAGCATGTGAAGCAACAGTTGACTGGGTTAAAGATGTTTGTCATTCTGAAACAGGAAGTTCACTTGAGTAAAAAAAAAAATACTTTAATCAAAAATCACTAAGAGTTTTTATACAAATCAAGATGTTTAATTATGTATTTTTGTTTATTTTAAATAGAGAAAATCCAGTTGTAAGAATAGATCCTCTTCCTATTGGAAGTCCAATTATAACATATCTATCTGAAACATCATCGGGAAAAAAGTCATTTGAATCAGTTTGTCGTGGTCCAGTTCATGTTAAATGTCCACCAGTACCATGTGGAATACGAGTCTCAAATTATCCAGAATCTTATCGTTATTCCAGAATTTATTTGGACAACTTGGTAGCATCAAAGCACAATAACTCAGTTGATGATTCAATTGTAAAAGAGAATGAAACTGATATAAATAATATTGAATCATCTTTGGGTGATCCAAGATTAGTTGGTGGTCGAGCAAGTGAACCCAAAGCTTGGCCATTTATTGTTACAATTTTTAAAAATGGTTATTTTTCATGTGGAGGAGTTATTGTTAATGAAAGTTGGATTCTTACAGCTGCTCATTGTGTCAAAGAGTGAGTTTTATACTTATTATTTATTCATACTATTTAATAACAACAAAAACACAATCAAAAAAGTAATTTAATCATTTTTTATTTCTTTTTTTTTTAATAATTTACAGCTATCATTATAATTATTATGAAATTCATGCTGGTATGCTTCGAAAACGTTCATTTTCACCGATGGTACAAGTGCGTGTAGCTGCCAAAATAATAGTATATCCAGGATTCAAAGAATCCACAATGACAGGGGATCTTGCTATGATGAAGTTAAATATACCATTACGGTTTAATCGATGGGTAAGAGAAGCTTGTCTGCCATCAAGCAGTTGGACTGATGAGCCTCAAATTGAGACACTGTGTACAGCTATTGGTTGGGGGATGATAGCAGAAAATGGCCCTGATAGTAAGTTTAAAATTATTTATAATTTTTTATTGATTTTTATTTATATAAGTCTAATGAAAACGATTGTATTTTCTTTAGCTGATCAATTGAGAGAAGTAGAAATTCCAATACAAGAATGCAAAGAAACAACAGCTAAAAATGCCAAAGAAATATGTGCAGGAGTACGAGAAGGTGGAAAAGATTCTTGTCAAGGTGATAGTGGTGGTCCATTAATGTGTAAAGTTTCAAATTCAGAATCACAGTGGTATGCTGCTGGTATTGTGAGTCATGGAGAAGGTTGTGCAAGACCAAATGAACCTGGTGTGTATTCACGAGTTTCAAAAGCTCGTAATTGGATTGACAATATCATTGGTAAGTCTATTGGTTTAATTTTTATATACTTTAAATAAAAATAAAAATAATAATTTTATTATTTTTCTTGGTAGATGATAAATCTACTGGTTCATCTGGTCGAGTACCTAAACAAATTTGTCCTGGTTTTCAATGTCCAGGAAGACAAGGCAAATGTTTATCATTAAATCGAAGATGTGACAAAGTTGTTGACTGTGTAGATGCTGTTGATGAGATTGATTGCAATAAAAATACAAATAAGCATCGGGAGTTTAATAATTCTAATCAAATATCAACGAATAATTTGACTGTTTCTGATGATGAAAGACAGTCGTCTCTTGATTTACAAAACGGTGAATCTCCTGGTTCAACTTTGAACTCAACAACGTCTCATGATTTTGAAACAACAACTTTTTCATCAAACTCTTTTAACTCTTCATCAAATTCTTTTAATTCTTCATCAAAAACAATTGATTTATCGACAAATAAAACCAGCTCTTCATTCAATTCTTCAACTCAAGCTAATGCTTCATCAAACACAACCGAATTGACAAATTCAACAACTGAAGAATTTATACTTCCTGATGAACCAAAACATTTTAGCTGTATTCGATTCATGCAATCAATACCTCTAAAACTTAAATGTGATGGATTTATTGATTGTGAAGATGCAAGTGATGAAGAAAATTGTACCTGTAAAGATAAACTTCGTTATATATTACCACCAGCATTATGTGATGGTTACATTGACTGTCCTGATAAAAGTGATGAAGAAGATTGTAATTATTGCAAAGAAAATGAATTTAAATGTAGTAGAAGTGATAAATGCATATCATTAGATAAAAAATGCAATATGATTGATGATTGTCCATTTGGTGAAGATGAACTTGATTGTTATACTTTGACAAATGGTAAATACATTAACATTGATCATGACCAACGTCCTCAATTAAATACCGAAGGTGTTATAACTTCATTCAATAAAGGATCATGGATTCCATCATGTTATAATGGAAATGAAACTGAAATAATTGAAACTGCTGATATTACTTGTTTGTATCTTGGTTTAAAAAGTCATGAAGATTTTAAAATAATTAATGTTTTAAATTCATCTCTTGAAGAAAGACAATGGCCTTTAAAAAATAATACTTATGATAGATCAAATCATTCTGAAACATTGGAGGATATAAATAACTCAAATACTTGTCAAGGTTTATGGATCAAATGTAAACCTATACTAAGTAGTAATTTAAAAGTTCATAAAATAAAAAATCCATTTACAAATGAATCTGAATATATACTTCCATGGGAAGGTGTAATATTTGTTGATGGAATGAAAAAGTGTTCAGCAATACTTCTTCAAGATGACTGGCTTTTAACAAGTAATCAATGTACCGATGACATTGATTTACGTGAAAATGTTGTAATGGTTGTTCTTGGATTTTCACCAACACGTAATACTTTTAATGGTCCTTATCAACAAATTAATAGAGTTGATGCTATTAAATCAATTGAAAAACTTGACATTTCAATGTTACATATTGAAAACTCTGTTAATTTTACACGATATATACAGCCAATATTTGTTAAAAAAAGTATATTTCCAGCATCTGAAAATGACGTTTGTATTGCAACAGGTACAAATGAATATTTAGAAACAAAAAATATATTTTTACAGCCAATAATTGATGAATGTCCAGCATGTCATCGTTGTTATAAAAATGCAACAATTGAAAATTGTAATGATAAAAAAAATTGGAGTGGTACTGTTGTTTGTCGTGGTGAAGATGGTTGGTATCCAGCAGCAATATTTCATGAACAAGATATTAATTGTGGCTTTACAAATACCCAAACACTAACAAGTATTGATTACATTAATGCTTATTTAACTAAAACAATTGAAGATACATTTAATAAAACAGATATTCCAAGTTGTGATGGTGTTAGATGTGCACTTGGTCAATGTATATCTTGGAACAATGTTTGTGATGGTCATGATGATTGTAATGAAGCTGCAGATGAACAAGCAAAATATTGCATTGAAAAGAAAAAATTATGTGAAACATCTGGTGGAATTAATTGCAGTAAGTAAATAAATAAATTAAAAAAAACTAATCAAAGCTTCAAGAAGTATTTTAAAAATTTATAAATACATATTTATCTTTTTATTTTTTAGTTATTTAATTTTGTCTGATGAAAGAAAAAAGTATAAAAATATTTGATTGAAAATGAGTTAAAACTTTCTCACTTTCAGCTTTCTAATATAAACACATCAACTATTTTCTAGTCATTCAATAATAATTATGTTTTGGGTTCATTAATCTACTTACAGAATGTTCACCATCTGAATTGAGATGCGGAAATGGTAAATGTATAAATAAAGAATTTTTTTGTGATTCAATTATTGATTGTCCTGATGGAACTGATGAGCCAACAAATTGTAATTGTGCATCATATCTTAAATTAACATCACCAGAAAAATTATGTGATGGTGTACGTCATTGTTCTGATAAAAGTGATGAATATAATTGTACATGTAAAGACACTAGTTTTTCATGTTCATCAAATAGGTAAATACAATTTTTCCCCAGTTAAATTAGTTAAATATTTAATATTATGATGAAATATTTAACTATTATTTTATTTTAGCTCTGAAATACAGTCATTTGGTTATTGTATTTCTCAAAACTTTGTTTGTGATGAAGAAACTGATTGTCACAATAATGAAGATGAAAGGAATTGTCGTGATATACGAGGTACTTGGGATGATCCAAAAGGTACTGGTGAAGTTATTGAACGTAAATTTGGTATTTGGCAAACAACATGTTATCAAAATGAATTAACAAATGACAATGCAACTGATATTTGTAAATCATTTAATTATAATGATGGTGTTTTGTTGGATCCGGAAAATGTTACAAAATATGGTGATGGATCAATTCATAAATTTGATAAATTTTATCTGATTAGATTTAAAGAAACTTCTAGAATAAATTTCATGGGAATGACAAAGGGTAAATTTGAATATGATGATATTCCATCAAAAGACTGTCATCGTGCATTTGTGAAATGTTTTTAAATATTAAAAAAAAAAAATTAAATTGAATACTTAAATAATATTTTCTACAATGTCATTGTTAATATAACGTTTTCTTTTTCATTTAATCAATTAAGTTTATAATCTATTGTAAAAAGAACAATTGACTGCATTTTATTCGTGATTTGATTGGCCAAAATTTTTTAACATTTGTTTAGCTAGATCTAATTTTTTTTATTGTCTTAATTTACTTAGAATTCTTCGAAACGTCGAGAAAAACAAAGAGCCGTTTGAATTTTTGATTTTTTAAAAAAATTATAAACTTGCATAAGACTTCCCTTTTGCGAGGTCCTGGCTAAATAAAATACCTTTAATATAATCCTCAGCTACATCTAATTTTTTTTATTATCTCAATTGACTTATAATGCTGATTTAATGCTGAGAAATACTAACAGCCGTTAGATCTTTTGGTTTTTAAAATAATGATGGACCTGCATAAGCCTTCCTCTTCAATGTATTCACTTTTTCTGGCGTTTTCATATCAATTCTGACCAAAATTACTAGAGGTGACTGAATTTCTATATCATGAATCAAAGGTACCATTGGCTATATAAAATTGTTCGTTATAAAAATTAAAATCTGTTAAGCAGCCGTCATAGTAGTAATAACATCGGTAAGATGTAGCATAATAGCGCGCCTATCTGCTTACTAATATCAATAAAAATGTATTTAAATATGTTAATTGATTTTTTATACTGTGAAAATTGTGAAAATTAGTCACCTCGAGAAATGTGAACGGTGTTTTCATCTCAAAGTTGTGTATATAAATGATCAGAAGGTTGAAATATATTTTGCCAGCAGTTTGCCTTCAGTATAGCCGACCCCATTCTTTCTCTCCCTGCATTCTTGGCATCCTTGCAGTGTCTTTATTCCCTCTGGCTTTTTATCTTTTCTTCTGAAAATTTTTTCTTCTTTTATATGTATATCGTTCCGGTCCATTCTCCCAATTTTTTTTTTCATCTCCAAGGTTTTTCTGAAAAAAAGAGAAATCAACCAAACTGCACGGAATTAATTATTTTGATTGACATGTAAATTGATGAGTTTGAATTTTGATGTTAAATCATTATGCAATGAAGTATTTTGGTGCAATTGAACGACAGAAGGTGAACAGCATAATTTTATTCCAAGAAGTACCGTTTGGTCTTGGTAGATTTGCGTGCTTCAGTGGCTATATATTGCTGCTTGTTATCATTCAAATACAATATTTTTTTTTTTTCTACGAATAAAAAATAGAAAAAAAATATTTACTTGCTAAACTGAAGCATGCATTTATAATGTTTAGGAATGTTGAAGTAAAAAGTTCACGTATAATTTACATTAACAAATAAAAGTCAATAGAAAAAAATTGTTTACATTGTCTAATTGAAAATTTCGCTAATATATTTGTTGAATTTTTATTCATAAATATTAAAGCTAAAATTATTTTAAATAATTAAAAAAAAAATCAAAAATGGTGTTGGTGTGACTGATGTACCGTTATACATTTGGCAGCTTCCTGTCGACGATGTCGTCATCACCGTTGGTCAGGTGAAAAACCTTCTGCATACTTATATCATGACTCCCCTTACCTCAATCTTCCGCATTATTAATCGTAATTTATCACCATCATCATTCGTTCTGCATGCCTTTTTAATAATAAAATTTTACTTTAATTCATAACACGATTTCCATCAAAAGTAACATTATATATTATTTTCATTGGTGATTGATTGTCAATACATCATAACAGTGCTGCTGATTTTTTATTTATATTTGTTTATAATTTTTTTTAAAAGACAACCGTAGCATTTCCAACGAGGGACAGTTGGCAGATCGGTGGCTGTGGTCAAGATGATCACCAGATTTCGCTGTAATATCTCCGGATCAAAAAAACTTATTGATGGAAAACTTAGGAATATGAAGAGACTTTTCCCGACCTTTGAAGAGGCGTTGACACCTTAGAGGTCACCCAACAAATTGGGCTTGTCCTACATTTTTTTGTCATTTTATTTTTCAGTATATTGTCATCAAAATATTCAATCATGTTATCAAAATTCCTCGTGAGTAAAAAAATTGATTAGGTTTTATTTTTCAACATTACGAAAATAAAATATGCTGGTCAAGTGTTTGACATTTCTACTCTGATAGTATCAAAATGGGTCATGGATTTTTATACTATCATATTTTACTTATCAAAATCACGAAAAACTTACTGATGAGTAATCGTAAAATAAAAAAAAATTAAATCAACAATTAATTTCTATTATCTATCTGTTATAAAAAAATATTTTTTTAAATTATCAATAACAATTTGATACTTAAAACTAAACATAATAAATTGTGATGTATTTTATTTTGTTTCTTTTTGATGACGATGTTGGCTTGTCATGTCTATTAATATATAATAAAATTAATATAAAAAAAAAAAATCAAACCAGTAAAAGATGATCTTTTATAAAACAAAAAAAGCCTCATTTTTAATCAGGTCACATTGTCATGGTGTTTATTTCAAAATGATCAGTGTTAAAATATATAGGCGAGTGTAAAAACATTTTTTTGCATATCGTAATTATCAACTATGCAGTTTAACATTAACATCCAATAAAATATCAAAGAGTTTGCAATATAAATCGAGAGGTTAATGCCCGCTGGCCAAAATGTCTGTCTAATCAATTCACATATATATAAACTTGTTCATTCAAGGTCATATTGACAACGCCTACTCATTATTAGTCATATCATGTACGGTATTTTAAACAATATGAAAAATTTATATTATAAAATTTAATATAGCTATAAATAAAATTTAAATATTGTAAATTTATATATTGAAAATTATACATTTTCATAGAAGATTAAAAATATAATTTAAAAAATAATTTTATGTTTCATTCAAATACTGTATGCTTTATGATTTTTAATTTTATTTTCATAAATATAATTTTTTTTTTTTTATAAATCTTGCGTGTGCAGTGCCTGGCCAGTGATATGGAAGTCGATGGGTTGAACGCCTGAAAGTGCATCAGACCCAGTAACCACTAACGGAATGCATCGTCTTCTTTGATTATAATTTTTTTTTAATTATCATTTTTGTATTATTTTCTTAGCATAAAATAAAATTAACAAGTACAAATATTTATATATTTTTTTATTTCTTCAAGTATATCATTTGTAATTTTTAAAAAAATATTATTATTATTTTGAAAATTTGAAAATCACTTATGCAATTACATGCGGTAAGAAAGTAAGATTTAATATACGATTTATAAGCGGAAAATTAAAAGGTTGTCGATCTCTCTTTTTTATTTTTTCTAAATATAATATTTTTATTATTTATTTATACTTTGTCTTGATATTATTTTTTAAATTTAAAATGATATTTTCTATCCTAGCATTAATATCTCCACGATTGTATTATCGTTTTCATTTTAATTTCTATATATATCCATTATAGCTAACAAATTAAATTTAGAAATACAAATTTCTAATCATATTAATTTTTAATTATTTATATATAAAATATATTTATATAATAAACAATTCAAAATATAATTTAGTATTTGTAAATACAAAATATATAGGTTAAATAAAGAGATGAAAATTCTTGAGATTAACTCAACCGAAGAAACGGATGAAAAATCAAAAAAATTTATAATAATAATAATATTGAAATACATAATAATAAGAAGCAGGTTAAAAAGGTATTTCTTGATCTTTTGAATGCATACCAACCCCAGGGTACATATCAACGCCGCGCCCGAGAGAAGTTATGTTTAATTTTTTTAATAGTTTTTTTCAATCCTCTACAGACATACAAGAGAATTTTAAATCCGAAGATTTCCGACATCAACCGATTATAAAAGTATGAAAAGAGAATAAAACACCTCTCTCTTGACTCCCCTGCTGATATTTTTTTTTTATGTCTTCCTTTTTCAGCCAGGTAAACCAGGTAACACAAACCCAACTACTGAGCCGTTCACCTGGGCACCATGTCTTCAGTTTCGTCTTGTCGGGCCGGAGAAAAAGAGCTCCGTGACCCTGAATTATATATTAACAATATTTAATACAGAGTTAATAAAAAATAAAATAATTTTTAAAATCAAATTTATAATTATATGTAATTTAAATAAATTTAAAAAATAAGAGCTTTCAAATATTATTACGTTAAAAATTGCGGGAATTTTTGAATAAAATAAAAACCCTCTTTTTATTCTTTCATTATTTTTATATTTTGTGAACAAGTGGTTAATATTAAAGTAAAAAAAAAATTGTATTACACAAGTGAGTTGATATTTGAAAAAAAAAAAAAAAAATACTTGGAGTATTTCCTGGAAAAATCAACTTGTCCAGTGTTCATGTGCCCAGTAAGGAGTATCTTAACTAGGAGGTGAACGTACCGGCAATTGTAAGCGTCTTATTTTTTAGAAAAAAAAAATTTGATTTAATTCCTTATTTAGATAATATTTTAAAAATTAAAATTTTAATCAATAAAAAACTTTTTATATTTAATTTAACACAATAAATGAATTTTTTTTATAAATTTTTCTTTTGGATTATTTGCTTACCTTGTATTTGAAGTTTCCAAGGTCTAACTGAAGGGAGAAAGGTAAAATAGCTACTAGAATTTACAAGACGCTAAAATAAAAAAAAAATGAACAAAAGATATTTTTTTTGATTAAAAAATATCATTTTTAACATAAAAAAAAGTTGCAAATTTCAAAAAAAAAAAAAAATCTGAAATATATTTTTTCTATAATATTAATTACTATTTTTTGGTGTAAAATTAAATTTATTTTCAATTTTTTAAATAATATTGCATTAAAATAACATGAAGAAATTAGATTATTTATTTAAAAATACAAGTAAATTATTTATTGTTAAATAAATATAATTATCAAGTTAAAATTGCAGCGTATATTGTCATAATAGTAAAAAATGAATAATGAAAAAAAAAAATGATGTGAAAGTTGTTTATCTGCTGTTTAAATGATCATTTTGTTTTCGAATGAACGGTGTTATCCCGTTTGTTGGTTGATAAACCAGAAGTATCAAGCATTCGCTATTCGCCACACCTTCATATACCATAATCCACTCCTGCGTATCACAAATTTTATATATCTTTGAAAAAAAATTATCATATCAGCACATTATTCTATCTTTTTAAAAAATTTAAATTAAAAAAAAAAAAAACTAACTCTAATTAATTTTGGTATCATTTTTTTTCATTTGGAATTTTAAATAATTATGAATTTTTTTTGAATATAAATAAACTGCTTTTACAAAAAGCTCATTTTAACATCGAGAAAAAAGATATCTTGACAAAAAGAAAATTTTAAAAAATTACCCACATTTTTTTTTTACATTTAATCTGATCAATTTTATATCTTGATGGTCCAGGTGAATTTTTAAAATTTTGGGCATCATGAAGCATGTCGGTCACCGAACCCTGCTTAACTGGCTATAAAAAATAGAAAAAAAAAATTAAACTAAACGCAAGATTAGTCATGTCTATCATATTTAAAGTATCAAAATTTTATAAAATTATTTGATTATTTTTATTCCGCTCTATCAATTTACAACACTGAATACATATTTCATACCACAATTTTTTTTTTTCCATAAAAACAAAATTCAAATATATTCGAAATAATATTTATGTAGTGCAAATTCCCTCGGTAACTGTTTTTTTTTATTCAAGATCTCCCTTGATATTCATAAACCATGAGAATTTTAATTTTTTTTATTTTAGAGAATAATGTATTAATTCCTAAAACGATAAAAGAGAAAAATAAAAATACAGAAGAAGCGACTAAATGTGAAAATATATATTAACTTTCATGTGAATTAAATATTTCCAAATAAAATATATTTGACTTGGTGACTTTCTAAGTTTTATTGTCCCAACGAAATTTTCATAATAAAAAAAAAGTAATTATTTGCTGTAAAAATATTGAATTTTCTTTTATTTTCCATATTTTTAATTATTATTGTAATTCAAGTTCAATTGATTCAAGACCAGATGAATAAGTTTAGTAGTAAATCGCGGAATTTCACTGTTGGCTTTCTCTATAAATGTCCGGTTCTTGATACATGTTGACTCTAGTGATTTACAATCAACTCCAAATTTAGATAAATTCCAGAATGCAAAAAATAAAAATATATATTTTTTTATCTTTACAATAAACATTATTATTTTCACACTTTATTTTTTAAGAATCAATTTAACGGAACTTATTACAGCTCCTACCGGATGCACATATAGATTCATAAATTTATCATAATCAAGAAAATATTCAACTTATAAAACATGACTGTTATGAAAGATATTCAGTTAACGGCTCAAACTGAAGTGTATAAATTAACCGACAAACTTTATTTTTAATATTTAATTATATAGATAAATGTGAGAATCCATTTAACATTTTTATTTTAATGATGACTCTACTTTGGTCTTTGACGTGCAAATTTTTGTTTTGTATATAAATTTTCTTCTATCACAAAATTATTATTAGTACCAAAGGCTTTTATAGATTTTTCATTAATAAATCAACCTAAAGTCTCACAACCTTCGTTTACAGTGGAAAAATAATTATATAAAAAAATTATCAACGAAAGGGGCACCGATTTCATTGAAAAACTCGTTTTACATGGTCAAGAGTTATCAAGACTTGAAAAAAAAAAAAAAAAAACAATGATTAATTTCAATTTAAAATATTAATTATTTATTAATCAATTTATTTACTTATTTTACAATGAAAAAAATAATTTTTTTTTCAAATTAAAATACTTGCTTGGCATGTTTGATGCATCATGACATTATTGACATCCATTTTAAGGCATCGGAAGTCTGTTTGAGTAATCATATGACAATGGCAAAGCGGTACTTTTACATCGTGATATCTTCCCCAATCGATTCACCGTTCTATCAACATCGTGACAACGTCATCGAACAAATGTTGTTGTTGTTGTTGTTGTATCACATCTATATGGTCAAAGTAAAACCCGATCCTATCGCAAACACACCCCACAATTTCCTTCGTTAATTATATTTATTTTTTAGATCAATCTCTCATTTCTTTCATCTAATTTTAATTTTTTTTTTTCACTTGCACAAGTAACCTATCATCATCATCCTGCAAAATAAATAAATTCAAAAAAAATTAATAAATTATTTAAACTTATTTTTTAATTTTTTAAATTTACTTTTTTTTATGGTACCGTAGTAATTACCGTATATGTGTCTTGTAATTTCTCGAGTATATTATTTATTTTTTATAAAATTTTTCTTTTCAAATGATGATGTGATCAAACAAAAACCGATATACAAAATAAAAAAAAATTAATCAAAATTATAGAGGTGTTTAATAACCGTTAGAACATCGATCTATCTTAATATACATTTTGAAGAATTTATCATTTATATTTCATTCAGTTTGATGATAAAATGCTAAATCTTTATAAAATATCGATTGTAAATATGCATCATTTTAATCTAGCTTAATCTTGAAATTTATTTTTTAAAAATGTGCAATATTTAACGAGATATTAATCTAGAAATCAGATAATTTTCTTCTGGATATAAATGAATTTGTTTAAATATATTTTGAAACATCCCTCGAGGCTGTGGGTCACAATTAATTTGTCCCAATTTTTTTCTTAAAAAGAAAACAAATAAATTATATTGTTTTAAAAAAATATATAACACTTTTATTTGTGCAATTTTATTTTCAATTTAACGCATCGGTAATAAACATATGGAAAGAAAAAAAATAGTACGAGACATGTTTATGACGATTGTTTATTTTATTTATTTAATAATATATCCGGAAGTTGAATTATCATGAGTGTGTACGTAATAACCGTTGCTTGGCCTACTGCCTGAGAATTAGGTGTATTATATACACTTTTTGTATGCATATTCCAACAAAACAGAAATTGTATTACAACTATCTACACATACACTTTGTTAAAATTAAAATTTAAAAAATATGTTATCTGTTTTCAATTTCTGCGGGTTTAAATAATTGCATTTTATTTTTATTTACACAACAAGCTATATATTTTACAAATATTATACATGTGAGCACAAGTCTGAAAATATTATTTGAGAAAAAAAGACATTGTTCACTTTTTTTTTATAAATATAATTTGATTCCGTTAACTCGAGGTGTGCATAAGCTTGGCCATCCATTGGCTATAAATATATTTGTATAAACTGCGGGTTAACGGACTATCTGAATCCACTTTCTAGTCATCGATAAAATTCCCTCCAAGCAATTGCCTACTTTTTTTTTTCTTCACATATCATTGCATCAAAAGAAACGGCTAAATGCCAAAAAAGCCGGTTTAAAAAATTTATCTTTAAAACTTTGCCACAGTGTTTGTTTTTAAAAATATAAAAAATATTTAAAACATGAAAATTGCTTAAAGTTAAATGAGTACATGTATGTGCTATGTAAAAAACTTACACTTTTTTAGCTTTAAAATTTTTTTCTATATAAAATGTGCAACTCACGAGGTTAAAAAGCTCATTTTCAATTGACATGTGTCTTTATACTACTGACATTTTTATATTTTATTTATTATTATTGTTAATTTTTAATTGTCATAGTGCTATTTATTAAACAGTTAACTGTAATACACTGTAAAATGGTTTGTTAGTGTTAATAAAGCATTTAATAGCACTATTAGTAATTACATAGTGCTAAGTAGGCTATGAAATAGTATTGCAGTGCTAAGTAGAGCTTTAATTTACATAGCGCTATCATAGTGCTGATACCGCATTATATCCAATTATAGAACACTATTTAGTGTTGAATTGTCATAAAAATAATATTATTTTACTGTATTTAATATCATTATACTGACATTGTTGTACTATATTGTGTTTGAACTGTAAAATCATATGAGCATTGGCTTTCAACCTTCAATTTGTTGGACACACGACTCTTTACAGTTACTCATGTTAGAGATATGCGCTTATTTACATTTGAAATACATTAAATTTATGCTTTTACATATACAATTGACAAGTTTTACAATTTTGCAAAAGGGTAGGAAAGTATTTCAGTGAAATAATTTTCAAGATTGAAATATTTCGATATTAATTAATATAATTTTAATAAAATTGTTGATTTTATTTTGCTGTAAATTTTACTTGATTATTACTTTGAAAATACTATATACATTTATACAAACTTGTGTGTCAAATAAATATATATACCGGTTATTTTCAAGTTGCTTTTATGTATGTGAGTTATAAACATTTATAAATGTGGTGCCCGTAGTGGAGTCATCAGCACATCAGCACATAACTTCACCGTTATTTTTCAAATACAAGTTGAAAATTTTTTCTATATACGTATTTAATAAAAATAATATATAAAATAAATAATATAATAAATCGAGATCCGGATTCTTTACCATGACAAATGATATATTTCATGTCATCGACAAATTTTATTGTCATATGATTAAAATATTTTTAAAAAAATTTTATAATTTAAATATTTTTATTACTGTTTTTTAGCATTTAAAAATTTTCTTTTTATATAATCATTATATAATTTTTTTTTAAATTCATTCATTACATTTTAAGTTAATTTTTATAACTTGTAATTTTTAAAAAATTCAAGTTTTTTATATATTTTTTACAATATTGTTGATATAAAAAAAAAAAAGTCCAGTAAATAATAACGACAAGTTTTTTTTTAATTTTAATTTCTTGCAGGATTTATTATTTGCATTATGTATATTTTTTTTCTCACGCAAATTTATATTTTACCTGAGAATTGAAAATAATATAATTACATTTTTTTCGCATTGCAATTTTTAATTCGGGCATGAAGTATAATAATTTGCTGATGTTGATGGGTAACTTTCACGATCAAAACGACACATAATTTTTTATGTATATATTATTAGCTAAAAGAAAAATATGCAATACATATTACATGCACGAATACTTCCCACAGGATGATACAATTGAATCAGCAATCTCAAAAAATAATAAAGTCACAAACTCGATGAATTTTCTTGCATCATAATTTAGCTGTATTGCGTCTAAATTACACTCGCAACATTTATTGTGTATTATAAACCTATGCACAGTCAACACCCATGCATCTTAAATATTTCGTATTTTAATATTTTTTTCTTTCACTATTTTTCCTTTTACTTTAACGTGGGAATACAATTTTTATTCAGCCTAATTTGAAAATATACAAATTGAATATTAATACTCAAACGAAAAAATTATACACAAATTTTATAATCAATTTTTTTTTAAAATCTAAAAAATTTAAATATAATAAATTTACTTAATTTTCAATATAATCAAACGGTAATCTCTGTCGAGTGTTTCATTAAAACCGTAAGAAATTCCTCAAACCGGATTAAAAAAAGACCGACAAAATAATAAAATTAAAATAATCAAAAGTATAAATTATTTTTATTTTAATGCAATTAATAATTTAAAAATAAACAAAATAATAGTTTGACAAGTTGAATTATTTTATTATATTTTTTCCAAGAAAACAGATTAAATAATAATAATTTTTTTTTTTAAATTCAGGAATATGCGTGTGCATGTTCTTATTGTGTTACTATAAAGGAAATCATGATAAAAGAATGAAGGGAATTGAGACCAGTCATTATAAGACTTCCAGGGAGTGCAACCAAAACCTCGACATGTTTAGTCACAAACTGAAACCCTAAATGAATGAAAAAAAATATATTTTTTAATAGATTAAATATTTAAAAAATTAAAATATCATTGTATTATATTTGAGGTATTTTTTTGTGTCTTTTAATTAACAATTGGCCTTTTTTTTTTTGTTACAGAAAAATGTTGATAAGAGCAGTGGCGGCCGTATGGGTCGCCGTACTCTTGTGCCATCTCCCAGAAACAAAATCTCAGGTAAATAATTTTTTTAATAAAAAATAAATAAATACGTTAAATATATTTAAACAAATAATAAATTTAAAATTCATACAAATATTTGTAGAAATATAAAAATTATAATTATCTTGACCTTTACAATGAATAAAGAGTTGAAAAAAAAAATACATAAATTGTTGGAGATATTTTCTATGAGAAATATTATAATTATATTAAAATATAAAAAATTTATATAGTAAAATCAAGTAAATTTCATGATAATTTGATGATGTGAATGACGTGAAAATTTCTATCACCTGTTTGTTTATATAAATATTGTTTTTTTTTTTTCTTTTTTTGTTTAAATGAAGTAAAAAAAATGTCTTGTCTCTTGAGACATTCAATGTGGCAAGAGTAATGTCGGTAAAATAATTGACATAGCCGAGTGGTATATTGAGGCTGAAATACTTGTTGTAAATGTGCATTATTTTTATATGATAGTAGTGAATTTCTTAGACGATGAGGTGAAAGCGAGACTCAACCAAGCTGCACGCACACATTGTGTCTTTTTCAAAGCTATTAGAACAAGTGTAAAAAATATATATTTATACAAATGAAAATTTTACAAATATTCTCTTATTCATTCATCTCAAAAAAATAAATATTTTAAAAAATTAAATAATGGTAATTCATTTTAGCTTTGAATATAGGTCTCTTCTCTTTTACCATCAAATTATTTGAATGAAAAAAAAATTGATATTATTAACATGATATTTAGTGATATTTTTTTTACCACTTGTTTTTTTATTTATTGCAAGCTTGACTCGTTGAAATTTACAAACCGTTATGTCACCATAACTTATATACGAATTAATAATGAATAAAATTACAATTTTTGATTTATATTTTAATTTTGGTTTTCAGGTTCCAAACAACGTCTTCACATGTCCAAATGGTAAGCTATTTTATATATATACCATTGGAATTTCAACTTTTTTTCTGTCTTTCGCCCCCAGTTTTTTTTTTTATTTTTCGTTAAAAACAGGTATAGTAGACATTCGTGTGAGAACCTTGATATGATGGGTGTGCCTTCAGGTGCCTTACTCATCTTCAATGCTCAGGTAGACGCTTATTCCACCCAATGCACTACACAGGTGCTTCATTGAGAATCCCTTTCCGAATGAATAAAAAAAAATAACAACAATAAATAAAAGTAAAAAAAAAAAATACAAGAGTCCCACGAAATAAACCGCTTTGAAATAATCTCTGAATTGAAAATATTTTTTTAAAAATTATTTATCCAAACACGAAAATTTAGAAAATTTATTTCCATCATAAAATAGGATTTAATTTATTATCATTTCAACAATCAAATTATTGATTTTTAAAAAATTTATTTTAAATAAATTAAAATATAATTTCAAAAAATTTACTTTTAAAAAATAATAATTTACATAAGAGAAAATTAGATTTTTTGTTTTCAAATAAATAATTAATGATGAAAAAAAAAATTAGTGTTATGTATATTTATTATAGAAAAGGTGAGAGAGTAATTTACAATGACAATGTTTAACAAAATAATTGAAAATATAAAAAAAAAATAGAGTAAATAAAAAAAAACTTTAAGAATGCGTGTTGATGATGGAATAATAAATCGAAAGAAAAGATAAAAAGTAGGAAACGTGAAATGGAACTCTATCTGTACAAACGAGGCCTTACAAGCGGACACAGTCGACCAGATCTAGCAATAACGGAATAAAAAAATAAAATATAAAACAAACCAACACGTTAAAAAGAATGAGCAAAATCCTTGTGACGTTTGTGCGTATTTGAAGGAGAGACGAGTGACAACAACCTACATAATTGCTAAGAAACTTCAAGTAAAAATAAATAAATAAATATAAAATATGAAAAAGTAGAACAAAGTGTATTAAACCGGAGAATAAAAGAAGAAGCACTACATTTTATTGTCGTGAATCACATCAATTAATCTAGAAAACTTTATGATGAAAATGCATTATTAAATCATTCACGAGTTGCAAAAATTACTTAAGAATTTTTAATTATTTTAAATAATTCATGAATTTTATTTATTCAAAAAAAAAAATATTTTTATTTTTGAAAATAATTTTTTTTTCCTTGATGTTTTGTTATTTGAATGCTCAAAAAATATATACATTTAATGCTTGTGAGTATAAAAGTTATATTGATGAGAAAGAGGAAGAACAGCATTCCAGCTATATGATGCCTCACAACCTCAACCTGTTGCTGATGCCCCAAGTCGTCATTGGCTCTCAAGTTTATAAATAAATTGACCTCATGGTGACTCAAAAACCATATAATTCTAAAACTGATTTAAACCCGAGATATACGTTCTAAAAAAAAAATGTTACATTTATCAAACAGAAAAAATCAACCCTCATACTTGAAATTGATTTTTCAGGTCAAAAAAATAAAAGATTAGAGGAATATTCCCATGTCAGGTAGCTGCAGTAGATGGAGATTATTGAAAAGACTTGAAAATTAAACATTTATTTTTTTTTTTAACTACCGATGACAGTAGGATTCAAACAATACAATTTTTTTAATATTATTTATAGAATGCATAGGTTGATGATGGAAATGTTGAAATGAAATTTGAATGACAAATGGAGGAGTTGAATATATGGTTAGATGAGATACGCAATGAGACACACGTTTGACCTTTTGACAAAGTAAAAGTCAGCATAAGTTGAAATGAGCTGAAAGTTTTTTATTTTTTAATTTAAATTACCATTATGCAATTCTAATGATTAATTTTAATTTAAAAAAAATTTATCTACGAATACATTTGAGTTAAAAAAATGAATAAAATAAATTTTTTGGCATGATAAATTTTTGATTTAATGAATTTTTGATTTTTTGAAACATTGTCTATAAATCAATTAGTAGAAAATAAAAAAAAAAAAAAAGAAATTAGTTAAATATTCGATTTCGAATTAAAAGAGAAAAAAAATATTCATGAAAATTAATTCACCAAGTGAAGCATTTATTGGGTCGACGTACCGATAACCCGATTTTCGTTGGACAGTCTGTCGAAATACTTGATTTTCTCCATGATGATTTATTTATACAGTATAAACATACATACATATGAACTATACATACCATAAATGTGATGATATCTTTGTTGCACCTTCTTTTAATTTTTTTTTTCTTATTTTTTTTTATCGTTAGCGCACTAAAAACGATCGAGGTCAACTTGATGGAACTCATCACGTTTGTCCTAATGATGATCGTTCCCTGTAGCTCATCATATGAATTTTAAAGAAATTAAATTTTTTTTCTTCAATTTAAAAATTATAAATAAAAATTCCTAAGTTTTTAGCTTTTTTTTTCTCGTATATTTAATTCTAAATAAAATTCAGGTTTTGTTTTACATGTTTATCTCCGTGATTTTTTTATGAAGAAATTTCCAATATTTTCTCCGTGATAAAATTTTCAAAGGAAAATTCTAAACAAGAATGCAGTTTTTTTTCTGTGATGAATATTATTAAAAAACCGTAAAAAAATACTGCAAAATCGATAGATAATTACGGGAAAATTAACTTGGTCCAGCTTATCATGGAAACCCCCTAAGAATTTAGCCAAAAATTTTTTTTTTTTCTTACTTAGAAGGTTTTTGATATTTGGCTTTTTCAAATGTTCATATATTGTATTTATATTATTCTATATCATCTTCTTCAATTGTATATTTTTTAATTCCAGGATGGGAATTGAAAAGCATTTATTGCTACAAATTCTTCAACATCCAGCATTCTTGGGAAAAAGCAGCTGAGCTATGCAGAAGGTAAAAAAGCTTCATCCATTATCTTTAAATGAATAATATTAGAATAAAGTTGTTAATTAAAAGAAGCATTAATCTAACATTTATTTCCAAGGTATGGAAGCGAGCTCATGGTAGTTGAATCATATACAGAAAACAATATGTCAATTACCATGACCGGACGACATCATGACCGTTACTGGCTGGGCTTAACTTCGTTGGATGACTTGAGGACCAACACATTAGAGTCAGCAGCAGGAATGCTTGTCTCTCAATATGCAGGTAAAAATGTTGATCAAATAGAAAAA
Source organism: Aphidius colemani (assembly GCA_030523065.1). Classification (NCBI taxonomy): domain Eukaryota; kingdom Metazoa; phylum Arthropoda; class Insecta; order Hymenoptera; family Braconidae; genus Aphidius; species Aphidius colemani. The sequence continues at coordinate 12,789 of JAPYYR010000108.1, read as the reverse complement.
GAAAGTATTCACATCACAAACACTTAAGAAAACTCGTTGAATGTATTAAGATCACATTACTTGACAGCAAGAAGATACTTTTTTTATTTTTCGCGAAAATGCATTTTAAACTCATATTTATCTGAATTTCCATTTACTCAAGTATTTATATTATTCAAATTTCAGTTCTTGCATAAATCCATTAGAACGTTTTTAATTATTAATAATAAAAAATCATAGTTAAAATGATTCTTCGTCTTTCCTCCACTATTTCTCGTTATTTGATTCATCAAAGTAAGAATCTCCGAAATCTCTTCGTATTTTTGTTGATAACGAGTCAAGAAGCGCCTGAGATTTACCGCGCTTCTTCGTTGAAATTTAAAAGACGGAGAAAAGCACGAGATTACTTTGCTGGTGAACCAATTGAAAAAAAAAAAACGAAAAAAAATAGAACTGTTTTCATCAGATTTTTTTTTTTTATTTATCAAAAATACTTTATTTATTTATGAAAATAATGATTTTTTTTTTTTATTTGTTTTATAAGGCTTCTGGGCATCAAAACAACCAAACCCAAAATCCGGTGAATGTGTTGATGTAGCTGTTACTGATGATCAACAACAACAATCATGGGAATTGACAACATGTGAATCATTGTTACCTTTTATGTGTCGTGCAAATGCTTGTCCTGCAGGTTATTATTAATTTTTCGCTATTATTATTGTTATCGTACTTGAATAATTATTATGTTTGAGAATGAATAATAAATTGATTGTTAAAATTTCAGGATCATTCCATTGTTCAAATGGTAAATGTATAAATTCTGCATTCAAGTGTGATAAACAAGATGACTGTGGTGATTATTCAGATGAAATAGATTGTTCAAATAATTGTCAATATTACATGGCAAGTAGTGGTGATGTTGTTGAAAGTCCAAATTATCCACACAAATATACACCATTGAGTAATTGTAAATGGACACTTGAAGGTCCACAAGGTCACAATATTCTTCTTCAATTTCAAGAATTTGAAACTGAAAAAAGCTTTGATATTGTACAAATTCTTGTTGGTGGTAGAACTGAAGAAAAATCAGTTAATTTAGCAACATTATCTGGTAAACAAGAATTAAGCAACAAATTATTTGTATCAGCATCAAATTTTATGATTATTAAATTTAGTACTGATGGATCTGTTGAAAGAAAAGGTTTCCGTGCATCATGGAAAACTGAGCCACAAAAATGTGGTGGTGTATTACGTGCAACATCACAAGGACAAATATTAAGTTCACCTGGTTATCCACAAAATTATCCAGGTGGTTTAGAATGTCTTTATATTATACAAGCACAATCAGGACGTATAATATCACTTGAAATTGAAGATTTAGATTTAGAAATGACTCGTGATTATATACTTGTACGTGATGGTGATTCACCAATGAGTCAAAAAATTGCAAAATTAACTGGTAAAAAACATGATAATCCAAATGTTATAATGTCAACAAGTAATAATTTATATTTATATTTTAAAACATCATTGGGTGATTCAAAAAAAGGTTTTAATATACGTTATAGTCAAGGTTGTCGTGCAACAATAATATCAATGAATGGAACAGTACAATCACCATCATTTGGTTTAAATGAATATCCAAATAATCAAGAATGTCTTTATCGTGTTAAAAATCCAAAAGGTAGTGCATTATCATTGAAATTTATCAATTTTAATGTACATAATACTGATTTTGTACAAGTTTATGATGGCTCAAATACAAATGGTTTACGTTTACATTCTGGTGATGGTTTTACATCAAATACAAAACCAAAAATAACATTAACTGCTGAAAGTGGAGAAATGCTTGTTAGATTCGTATCAGATGCATTAAAAAGTTCAACTGGTTGGCAAGCTGAATTTTCAGCAGATTGTCCAGTATTAACAGCTGGTGATGGTGCACTTGCAAGTAGTCGTGATACAGCATTTGGTACAATTGTTACATTTTCATGTCCACTTGGACAAGAATTTGCAACTGGTAAAACAAAAATATTAACTGAATGTTTACCTGGTGGTAATTGGTCAATAACATATATACCAAAATGTCAAGAAGTTTATTGTGGACCAGTACCACAAATTGATAATGGTTTTTCAATTGGTTCATCAAATGTCACATATCGTGGTCTTGCAACATATCAGTGTTATGCAGGTTTTGCATTTCCAACTGGTAGACCTATTGAAAAAATATCATGTTTAGCTGATGGTAGATGGGAAAAAAAACCATCATGTCTAGCATCACAGTGTGCACCATTGCCTGATGCACCAAATTCAAATATGACAATATTAAATGGTGGTGGTAGAAGTTATGGTACAATTGTACGTTTTGAATGTGAACCTGGCTATGTTAGATCTGGACATCCAGTTATTTTGTGTATGAGCAATGGCACATGGTCTGATAATGTGCCAACTTGTACTCGTGCAAAATGTACAATATTACCAATCGTACAAAATGGCATTGTTGTTGATACAAATAGAGATTATTATTTTGGTGATGAAGCAAGAGTTCAATGTAATCGTGGTTATAAATTAACTGGATTAAATATTATAACATGTGGTGATAATCAATTGTTTCAAAATGTTCCAATATGTGAAGATATTAATGAATGTGCATCAAGTCAATGTGATTTAGCATCAACTGAATGTATTAATAGTCCTGGTGCATTTTCATGTAAATGTAAATCTGGTTTTTCACCAACAATGGAATGTCGTCCAATTGGTGATTTAGGTTTAATAAATGGTGGTATTTCTGATGATTCAATAACAGTATCAAGTTCAGAAAATGGTTATACCAAAAATGGCATTAGATTAAATCATGGTGATGGATGGTGTGGTAATTCAATTGAACCTGGTACCAATTGGGTTATGATTGATATGAAATCACCAACAATAATACGTGGTTTTAGAACACAAGTTGTTGCTAGAAGTGATGGTAATATTGCATTTACATCAGCAGTTAGAATACAATATACTGATAATTTAACAGATATATTTAAAGATTATACAAATCCTGATGGTACACCAGTTGAATTTAGAATTGTTGAGCCAACTTTATCTGTATTAAATTTACCAGTACCAATTGAAACACGTTATATTAAATTTAGAATTCAAGATTATGTTGGTGCACCTTGTGTTAAATTAGAAATAATGGGATGTACGCGTTTAGAATGTTCTGATATTAATGAATGTGCAATAAATAATGGTGGTTGTCAGCAAAAATGTATTAATAATCCTGGTAGTTATTCATGTATGTGTAATAATGGCTATGAATTATATAAACAAAATGGTACAGCTGGTTTTAATATTGGTAAATCTGAAAATGGTGAAAGAGATGGTGATTTATATCAAAGAAATAAAACGTGTGTACCAGTTATGTGTACAAATTTATCAGCACCAGAAAATGGTAAAATATTATCAACAAAAGAAAAATATCATTATGGTGATATTGTTAAATTTCAATGTAATTTTGGATATGTATTAGCTGGTTCAACAACTGTACATTGTACATCAAGTGGTGTATGGAATGGTACAACACCAGAATGTCAATTTGCAAAATGTGTATCATTACCTGATGATAAAAATGAGGGTTTATCTGTCTTAAGAAATGATGAGACAAGTGTATTGGTTCCATTTAGTCAAAATGTAACACTTAAATGTGGTAGTAATGGTAAATCATTAAGAAATACAGTCACATCAGATTTTCGTCAATGTGTTTATGATCCAAAACCTGGTTTACCAGATTACTGGTTATCTGGTGCTCAGCCTGGTTGTCCACGTGCTGATTGTGGTAAACCATTACCAACACCAGGTGCTGAATATGGTCAATATGATGATACAAAATATCAATCATCATTTTTCTTTGGTTGTCAGGATACATTTAAACTTGCTGGACAAACAAATCGTCATGATAATGTTGTACGTTGTCAAGCAAATGGTGTATGGGATTTTGGTGATTTAAGATGTGAAGGACCAGTATGTGAAGATCCAGGTAGACCAAGTGATGGTGTACAAATATCAAGAAGTTATGAACAAGGATCTGAAGTACAATTTAGTTGTAGTAGACCTGGTTATATATTAATTAATCCAAGACCAATACAATGTTTACGTGAACCAGAATGTAAAGTTGTTAAACCACTTGGTATTGCATCTGGACGGATACCAGATTCATTAATAAATGCAACATCAGAACGTTCAAATTATGAAGCTAAAAATATTAGATTAAATTCTGTAACTGGTTGGTGTGGTAAACCAGAAGCATTCTCATATGTTAGTGTTAATCTTGGTAAAGTATATAGAGTTAAAGCAATTCTTGTTAAAGGTGTTGTTACAAATGACATTGTTGGTCGTCCAACTGAAATACGATTTTTCTATAAACAATCTGAAGAAGAAAATTATGTTGTTTATTTTCCAAATTTCAATTTAACAATGAGAGATCCTGGTAATTATGGTGAACTTGCAATGATAACATTACCAAAATATGTACAAGCAAAACATGTTATATTGGGTATTGTTAGTTATATGGAAAATCCATGTCTTAAATTTGAATTAATGGGTTGTGAAGAGCCAAAAGTTGAACCATTACTTGGTTATGATTATGGTTTTTCACCATGTGTTGATAATGAACCACCTGTTTTTCAAAATTGTCCACAACAACCAATTGTCGTACAAAAAGGACTAGATGGTGGTTTATTGCCAGTTAATTTTACTGAACCAACAGCAATTGATAATAGTGGTAGTATTGCTAGATTAGAAGTTAAACCACAAAATTTCAAAACACCAATTAGAATATTCCAAGATACTGTTGTTAAATATGTTGCATTTGATTATGATGGTAATGTTGCAATATGTGAAATAAATATAACAGTACCAGATTTAACACCACCAAAATTAAGTTGTCCACAAAGTTATATTATTGAACTTACTGATCATCAAGATAAATATTCAGTTAATTTTAATGAAACAAGATCAAGAATAAATGCAACAGATTTATCTGGACCAGTAAAAATTATATATTCACCTGAAAGATCAATAATACCAATTGGTGGATTTGAAAATGTAACTGTTTATGCTATTGATTCAAGTGGTAATAGAGCATCATGTCATTTTCAAGTATCTGTACAAGCAACACCATGTGTTGATTGGGAATTAAAACCACCAGCAAATGGCATTACAAAATGTGTTTCTGGTAATTCAAATACGAAATCATGTATGGCAACATGTAAATCAGGCTATCGTTTTACTGATGGTGCATTAACAAAATCATTTACTTGTGATTCAATAAATAAATGGTCACCAGCATCAGTTGTACCAGATTGTGTATCAGAAAATACCCAACAAGCTGATTATCATATTATTGTATCAGTTACGTATCGTGCAAATGGTGCATTACATCGTTCATGTTTATCACAATACCAAGATTTAATGGCAAAATCATATGATAAATTAAATGGAGCATTGACACATCGTTGTTCAGCTGTTGATGTTAATATGAATGTATCATTTATACGTTCAGTACCTCAATTAATTGAAGAAAATTTATTAAAAATGGATTTCGTATTAACAATTGTACCAGCAGTTAAAAAAACTCAACTTTATGAATCTTGTGGTCAAACATTGAGTATTGTATTTGATTTATCAGTACCACATAATACCGATTCAATTGATTCATTATTAAACGTATACTCAATTGGTAATCAATGCCCACCATTAAAAGCATCAAAATCATCAACAAGCCGTGGTTTTACATGTAGTATTGGTGAAGTATTAAATATGGATACAAATGATGTACCAAGATGTCTTCATTGTCCAGCTGGTACATTTGCTGGTGAAAAACAAAAAATGTGTACACCATGTGCAAAGGGCTATTATCAAAATAGTGATCGTCAAGGTTCATGTTTACGTTGTCCATTTGGTACATATACTAAAGAAACTGGCTCAAAAAATATTGATGATTGTATACCAGTATGTGGTTATGGTACATATTCACCAACTGGACTTGTACCATGTCTTGAATGTCCAAGAAATAGTTATTCTGGTGAACCACCAATTGGTGGTTATAAAGATTGTCAAACTTGTCCAGCTGGTACATTTACATATCAACCATCAGCACCAGGAAAAGATCGTTGTCGTGCTAAATGTGCACCTGGTACTTACTCTGATACTGGTCTTGCACCATGCGTTATATGTCCTAAAAATTTTTATCAAGCACAATATGGCGCAACAACCTGTATTGAATGTCCAACAAATATGTTTACTGATAAATCAAATTCCGCTGGTAGAGAAGAATGTAAACCTGTACAATGTGATGATTCAGCATGTCATCATGGTGGTCTTTGTGTACCAATGGGTCATGAAACACAATGTTTATGTCCAGCTGGTTTTTCAGGAAGAAAATGTGAAATTGATATTGATGAATGTGCATCCCAACCATGTTACAATGGTGCAACATGTACTGATTTACCACAAGGTTATCGTTGTAAATGTTCGAATGGTTATTCTGGTGTAAATTGTCAAGATGAAAAATCTGATTGCAATAATGATACATGTCCAGAAAGAGCTATGTGTAAAGATGAGCCTGGTTATAATAATTATACTTGTCTTTGTCGTTCTGGTTATACTGGTGTTGATTGTGATATTACAATAAATCCATGTACAGCTAGTGGTAATCCATGTAATAATGGTGCAACATGTGTACCATTACAACAAGGAAGATTTAAATGTGATTGTTTGCCTGGTTGGGAAGGACAAAGTTGTGAAATAAATACAAATGATTGTGCTGAACGTCCATGTTTACTTGGAGCAAATTGTACTGATCTTGTTAATGATTTTAATTGTGATTGTCCACCTGGTTTTACTGGTAAACGTTGTCATGAAAAAATTGATCTTTGTTCTGGTAATCCATGCTTAAATGGTATTTGTGTTGATAAATTATTTATTCATCAATGTATATGTCATCCTGGTTGGACTGGTTCTGCTTGTGAAATAAATATAAATGAATGTTCAAATAAACCATGTAAAAATAATGGTCAATGTTTCGATGGTATTGATGAATATTCATGTATTTGTGAACCTGGTTTTACTGGACAACAATGTCAGCATACAATTAATTATTGTTCATCTGAACCATGTCAACATGGTGGTTCATGTATTGATCAACTTGAAAGTTTTATGTGTAAATGCCGTCCTGGCTATGTTGGTTTACAATGTGAAGCTGAAATAAATGAATGTTTGAGTGATCCATGTAATCCAGTTGGTACTGATCATTGTCAAGATCTTGATAATAATTATATGTGCCATTGTCGTAAAGGCTATACTGGTGATGCATGTGAAATAAATATTGATGATTGTAAATCAGAACCATGTCTTAATGGTGCAACTTGTCGTGATGAAGTTGGTGGTTATAAATGTATATGTAAAGATGGCTGGAAAGGTGATACGTGTGAACAAGACATTGGAATGTGTCAAAATCATCCATGTCAAAATGATGCTGAGTGTGTTAATTTATTCCAAGACTTTTTCTGTGTATGTCCATCAGGAACAGATGGTAAACAATGTGAAACAGCACCAGAAAGATGCATTGGTAATCCATGTATGCATAATGGACGTTGTCAAGATTTTGGTTCCGGTCTTAATTGTACTTGTCCTGATGATTATACTGGTATTGGTTGTCAATATGAGTATGATGCATGTCAAGATGGTGCATGTAAAAATGGTGCAACATGTATGGATAATGGAGCTGGTTTTACATGTGTATGTCCACCAGGTTATACTGGTAAAACTTGTGAAGATGATATTATTGATTGTAAAGAAAATTCATGTCCACCATCAGCAACATGTATTGATTTAACTGGCAAATTTTTCTGTCAATGTCCATTCAATTTAACTGGTGATGATTGTAGAAAAACAATACAAGTTGATTATGATTTATATTTTACTGATACAACAAGAAGTAGTGTATCACAAGTTATTCCATTTTTTACTGGTGGACAAAAAAGTTTAACTGTTGCAATGTGGGTACAATATACACAAAAAGATGAAGCTGGTATATTCTTTACACTTTACAGTGTTAGTTCATCATATGTACCAACAAATCGTAGACCAATGATTCAGGCACACAGTAATGGTGTACAAGTATCATTATTCAATGATTTACAAGATGTTTATTTACCATTTAGAGAATATGCAACAATTAATGATGGGCAATGGCATCATGTTGCTGTTGTTTGGAATGGTGAAAATGGTGGTGAATTAATACTCATAACAGAAGGTTTAATTGCAAGTAAAACTGAGGGTTACGGAAGTGGAAGAAATTTACCACCATATGGATGGACAGTATTGGGTAAACCAAGAAGTGAAAATACAAAGGGATATACTGAATCTGGTTTTCAGGGACACTTAACAAAAGTACAAATATGGTCTAGAGCATTACATGTTACAAATGAAATACAAAAACAAGTTAGAGATTGTAGAACAGAGCCTGTATTATATCAAGGACTTGTATTAACATGGGCTGGTTATGATGAAAGTTATGGTGGTGTTGAAAGAATTGTACCATCTCATTGTGGTCAAAGAATATGTCCACCTGGTTATGGTGGTAGTAAATGTCAACAACTTGAAGCTGATAAAATATCGCCAAAAGTTGAACATTGTCCTGGTGATTTATGGGTTATTGCTAAAAATGGTTCATCAATTGTAACTTGGGATGAGCCACGTTTTTCTGATAATGTCGGTGTTGTTAAAATACAAGAAAAGAGCGGTCATAGATCTGGTCAAACATTATTATGGGGAACATATGATATTAGCTTTGTTGCTTATGATCAAGCTGGTAATTCAGCTGGTTGTAATTTCAAAGTATATGTACTTGCTGATTTTTGTTCTGCATTAAATGATCCAGTTGGTGGTACACAACAATGTAAAGATTGGGGATCCGGTGGACAATTTAAAGTTTGTGAAATTAATTGTAATCAAGGTTTAAGATTTTCACAACAAGTACCTAAATTTTATACATGTGGAGCTGAAGGTTTTTGGCGACCAACTAATGATCCAACATTACCAATTGTTTATCCAGCTTGTACATTATCAAATCCAGCACAAAGAGTTTTTAGAATTAAAATGAATTTCCCAACTTCTGTTCTTTGTAATGAAGCTGGACAAGGAGTTCTCAAACAAAAAGTTAGAAATGCTGTTAACTCATTAAATAGAGACTGGAATTTCTGCTCTTATTCATTTGAAGGTAAAAAAAAAATTTTTTTCAATAGTTTTTTTAGTTGTTTTATTATAAATTTGTTTTCCTTATTTAATCATTTGTATTTTATTTATTATTTTTAAAGGTACACGTGAATGCAAAGATTTGAAAATTGATGTACAATGTGATCATAGAGTTCGTACAACAAGAGAAGTCAATGAAGATGATGGTGGTACATATATAATTTCAGCTGATGTTCCAGCAGAATCGTAAGTTGGCTTTATAATAAATAATAATTATTAAAAATAATTCTTTTATTTTATTTTATTATCAAATATAAATTTTATCCTTATAAATAGAAAAGAATTTATGTAAAAAATATTATTTCATTCGTATTAGAACAAGACAAGCTCGCCAAGGAAGTGATACATATGAAGTGGAGATTTCATTTCCAGCAATAAAGTAAGATTTTATTAGCAGAAAAGGGAAATAAAAAAAATATATAAACATGATACTAAATATTTGGTTATCAAAACACTTATCTCACTAATAACTATGAAAAAAAAAAATTGAATAATAATTTTGGTTTGACAGGAAACAACAAACTGGGAATTAAAACAATTATTTATATAATTAACAATAAAAAATGTACATAAAAACTAATAATCATTAATTCATTAATCACAGGTTTAATAATAACAACTAAAAATAATAAATAATCATCATCGCGATGCTGTAAATAAATATATATGCCTACATCGTAAATCAACATAATTTAAATTTAAATTTATTCATTATAAAAATAATAATTGTTTTTGTTTTATTTATTTTTTTCAACAGTGATCCAATTCAAAATTCAAATTCAAATGATCGTGCAAATGTACAGAATTTATTGGAAAAACTTATTCTTGAAGAAAATCAATTTGATGTTCATGATATTCTTCCAAATACTGTACCTGATCCAGCTTCTTTGATTTTACAATCTGATTATGCTTGTCCAATTGGACAAGTTGTTATGGCTCCTGATTGTGGTAAGAATTAATTTAAACTAATTAATTTTCTTTTTAACTTGTTTTTAATATAATAAATATAATTATTTATTTACAGTTCCATGTGCAATTGGTAGTTATTATGATGAATCATCACGTACATGTCAACCTTGTCCAGTTGGTACATATCAAAGTCAATCTGGTCAATTAAAATGTAGTAGTTGTCCAGTAATTGCTGGTCGTTCAAGTGTAACAATTGGATCAGGTGCAAGAAGTGCTGCTGATTGTAAAGAACGTTGTCCAGCTGGTAAATTTTATGATGACAATGATGGTCTTTGTCGTAGTTGTGGTCATGGTTTTTATCAACCAAATGAAGGAAGTTTTTCATGTTTACTTTGTGGTCTTGGTAAAACAACAAGAACAGCTGAAGCAGTATCACATGAAGAATGTCGTGATGAGTGTGGATCCGGTCAACAATTAGCTGCTGAAGGTAAATGTGAACCATGTCCAAAAGGTACATATCGTAGTCAAGGTGTACAAGCAGCATGTCAAGCATGTCCATTGGGTAGAACAACACCAAATATTGGCTCATCAGCTGTTGAAGAATGTTCATTACCAGTATGTGAACCAGGTACACATTTAAATGGTACACTTAATCAATGTTTACAATGTAAAAAAGGTACATATCAATCAGAAACACAGCAAACATTTTGTATACCATGTCCACCAAATACAAGTACACAAAATTTAGCAGCTAAAAGTAAAGATGAATGTACAAATCCATGTGAAATGAATGGTAAAGATATGCATTGTGATTCAAATGCATATTGTTTATTAATACCAGAGACAAGTGATTTTAAATGTGAATGTAAACCTGGTTATAATGGTACTGGTACAAATTGTACTGATGTATGTACTAATTATTGTGACAATGAAGGTACATGTATTAAAGATTTACGTGGACAACCATCGTGTAGATGTAGTGGTAGTTTTACTGGCAAACATTGTGAAGAAAAATCAGAATTTTTCTATGTTATGGGTGGTATTGCTGGTGGTGTTATAATAATTATATTTATTGTATTATTAGTATGGATGATATGTGTTAGATCAACAAGAAAACGTGAACCAAAAAAAATGATAACACCAGCTGCTGATCAAAATGGTTCACAAGTTAATTTTTATTATGGTGCACCAACACCATATGCTGAATCAATTGCACCATCACATCACAGTACATATGCACATTATTATGATGATGAAGAGGATGGTTGGGAGATGCCTAATTTTTACAATGAGACTTATATGAAAGGTTTGTTAATATTTTTTTTGTACAATTATGGATCATGGATATTTTAAAAATTTAATTTGCAAACTTTTAATATTTTTACTTTTATTTCTACAGAGAGTCTACATAATGGAGGAAAAATGAATAGTTTAGCACGTTCAAATGCTAGTATATATGGTACCAAGGATGATCTTTATGATAGACTGAAACGTCATGCATATCCTGGTAAAAAAGGTAAATATCAATCATAAAAATGATATGTTAATTGATGAATAACAAATGAAATATTGTAATTTAGATTAAAATTAATTTGTTTAGATAAAAGTGACAGTGACAGCGAGGGTCAATGACAAATCAATAATATGTCCACGTTTCTTTGAAATCACTGAAGAAAAAATAAGTCATCATAATTAAATTCATAAATCGGCATGGTGTTGTTGGGGCTCATCGAAATAAAAAAAACATAATTTTATTATGAATTTTTGTTTTTTTTTTATATATATATATATATAAATTTGTTGAAAATCGAGTGAGCCCACGACGACTCAAGTCCTGGAGAAATGATCGAAAATATCGATCGTTTCTTCAGCACATTTGTCGAAATTTTTAAATTACCATATTTTTTTTTTTTTTTTTATAAATAAATTTAATTATTTTTATTTAATTTTAATATGAGCGAATGAATGATGATCGAATTTATTTTTTAGTATGATTGTTTTATATTTTAATTATTATTATTTAAATAACAAAAAAAAAAAAAAAAATTATTAAATTACTTGAAATTTTATGTAATTCATTTATCATATTTAAATGCAGTTTTAATTAATTTTCATGAATTTTTATATATAATTATATTGTAGGTGCGAAAATGAAAAGTGTGCTGTAATTAAAAACAAAAAAATATTTCATCTTATATATATTTTTATTCCAAAATATAAATAAATAAATAAATTTTACCTAAAAGTAATTGTTATGATAAATATGTATTTGTTTATTATTATTTTTTTTTTGTAATATAATTAACATAGACAAAAAATAAAATATCTCTGATTTATAGAAAAATAAAAAGTTAATTTTACCATTTGTAATTTGTGTGTTTTTATTATTATTATTATTACTATTATTGTTATTATAGTAAAACCTTAGATTTTTTTCTGTTTTTTTTGCGTCGTAAAAAGGTGTGGTTATGGTATTTGAAAGCCAAGGTATTTTATGATTTAGATTGTCCCAGATTATCCTGCTTAAGAAATCATAGCACGAATTTAAAAAAATAAAAAAAAATTAAATGTATTTTTTTTTTTTTTTTTTTTTTT
>JAPYYR010000107.1:0-85899 GCA_030523065.1 Aphidius colemani | reverse complement strand
AAAAAAAAAAAAAAAAAAAAAAAAAAAAAAAAAAAAAAAAAAAAAAAAAAAAAAAAAAAAAAAAAAAAAAAAAAAAAAAAAAAAAAAAAAAAACAAATCCTTTTAATAATCCAAACGACTCTTTTGGAAAGACTCTTTATTTCTTCATATCTTTTGTGTGTTCACGCTATGTGAAATTGGTACTATGATTGTGCAGACTATTGCGAGTATAATGACACAAGCAACACGGTGAGGCAGTTACTGCCACGTGCCACTATAATATCAGAAAAAAAAACGAGAAAAAATAATAAATAAAACAACCCTAAAGGAGGTCGTGAATGTTGCAACCAAAAAGTTTCTTCATCTGCTCATCAGAACTCGAGAAAATAATTTAACATGACTCGAAGAAAAATAATAAATGCAATAAAATATTTCCTTAAAATTCATTAAGAATTTAGGATATAATTAAATTGAGAAATTGAAAAATTAATAATTTAAAATTGAACTACATTTGATCAAAGAAAACTGTCGTATTGATTCAAGTACCATGTAATGATGTAAATATTTAAAAAAAAAAAGAGATAAATATAATTATTTTTTAAATTACTTTTAGTTAATTTAGCAAGTATAAAAGTTTACTTGAATATTTTCTACTTTGTCATTCTACTAAATAGAGAACAAGTTAATAAAGAAAATATAAATGAAACAATTCAGTTGTAAATTTTACAAGTTATACTTCAACAACAAGATGTCCTTTAATATTACATTTTGACATTTTCATTACTTTAAGTAAAGTCAAAATCTACACTGACTAAAATTGTATACTTATTAAATTTTAAACAATTTTAATTACAATTTTTTTTCTTTGATATTTAACCATTGTATAGTGCATTGCAATAGGAATTTTTAAACTTTATTTTGTTTCATTAATTCTTGAAATAAAAATTAAAAAAAATAAAGAAAATGCAATAAAGTGAATCTCTAGTTTTAAAGTCTTGTTCTTTTTCAAAGTTAGTAACACCTGCTCAAACATCAGAAAATAGAGAAACGGCTATTACACTTTTTAGTTATTGAGCGGGCCATTTAAAACAAATGGTGACTCTTTACATTCTCGTTCAATATTTTCTTTCTTCATCTTGAAAAAAACTTTACCGTACACTGATTGTTTAACGTAACAAAGACGATTTCATTTTTATTTACAAATACAAATCGAAATAATCAAGAGTATAAAGTTCTAATGATCTGAATTCAATAACTCAAACAAAAGTTAAAGAGAAAAAAAAAATATATTTCTCTGAGACAATTGAAATTCAATATTAAAAAAAAAAATGAAAGATAAGATTTAATCAGTATATTTATTTCGTATTAAATTGTCAGATTAAATCAAAATTTCATGGACAATTTATTTTTTAAAAATCATATACTGATAAATATTTCATTCAATTTGTGGAAGCAATAAATTAAAAAAATTAAAGTTATAAATAAAAATTAATTCTTTGAATAATGTCTGATTGCTGTAATCTTATCAATTTTGTTAAATTAAATTATCAAATCATCAGATTTTAAAAGAGGATATAAAAGCGAAATCTCACAAAAATAACTCACAATAAATATTCATTTACTTCAGTGTAAGTATTAAAAATTAAACAGCAAATTTTATTATATTAATTAATATTATTTTTATTTAGATGAAGTTGTCATTAGCAGTGTTGCTGGTCTTTGGACTAACAGCTGTAATAAATTCAACACCAATTAAAAAACATATAATCTCTCTACAAATAAACCTTTCACTTCATGATGATCTTCAAGATTTCTTAGCACTCATTGAAACAGAAAAAGTAACAGAAATTTTTTATGAATATGTTGAACATGATGAGGAAGTACAAAGTGCTATTGAATTCATCGGAAGTAATGAATTTAAAGAACTCATCCAAACAATCGAAGGAATGGATGATGTTGTTAAATTTTACGCATATCTTCAAGAATCTGGTTTAGATGTTTATAAAGTTTTGAATAAATTCCATGAGATCATTGATTTACCACCATACAAACCAAAAACAAGAATGACCAAAATAACTGGTGGTGTAAATGGATTAATTCAGGACATTAAATCTGTTCTTCCAGTTGACAAAATAAAAGCATTGTATTATGAAAAACTTGAAACATCAGAAGATTTTAAAAAACTTGTTGAACGTTTACAAAGTGGCAAACTACAAGAAATAGTAAACACAATGTTTAAGAATGAAGTTGTTATAAAGATATTAAATCGTGTTAAAGAAGCTGGAATTAATGTTGAAGCTGTTGCTGATGTATTAGCAACAATGTTTGGTCTTGAATTTCCATCAAAGCCAATTAAATTAACACGTGCATTATACATCGAATTTGAGGATTTCCTTGATGTCATTCAAATTGAACAAATCGAAGAAATTGCATTGACATATGTTGCTGAAGATGAAGGTATTCAAGAAGTCCTTGAATACACAAAAACACCAGATTTTCGTAACTTAGTTAAAAGCCTCGAAGAAGTTTATTATATACGTGAATTTTTACAGTATCTAGATGAATCAGGTGTTGATGTTTATGATCTTATCAATGAACTTCATTTGTACGTTGGATTACCACAGTATGTGCCAACTAAACGTTTTGTTAAATCAGGAAAGGGTGTTAGTGGTCTTCTTAAGGATGTCTTGAACGTCATACCAGTTAATGATGTCAAAGCATTGTACTATGAAAAAGTAGAAACAGATCAACAATTTGCATATCTTCATGAACGTTTGACATCACCGAAATTCCAGGAATTCATTGAAAAAATTCTTGCTGATGAAAAAGTATTAAACAGTTTGTCACAACTTGAAAATATTGGTGTTGATATTGATGAAGTTTTTGAAATAGTTGATAGTTTTATTGTCGATCATTTTTCACCATTGCTGAGAGAAGATATTGATTTGCGTAATGTTGAAGATGACATTAAGGATATCTTTGGAGTAATACCTCTTCTTAAGGTAACACAAATTGGAATGAGATATTTGGCACAAGACAGTGAAGTACAAGAAGCAGCTGAATATTTAAAATCACAAGAATTTAAAGATCTCCTTGTTAAACTTCAAAATGAAAAAGATATTTATAATGTTTTGAGATTTGTTGAAGAATCTGGTGTTGATATTTTTAAAACAATTAATTTGTTTAATGAAATTCTCGATGTACCTGCTTACCCGAAACCAGAAATCTTCATGTTGAGAAAATCTGGTGTACAGGGTATGTTGAATGAAATCCGTGCAGTTATACCATACCAAGAAATTGAAAAAAAATATGAAGAAAAATTAAATAATTCTGAGGATTTTAAGTTTTTCATCAACCGTTTCAAGTCACCGGAATTCAAACATTTGATTGATGTTCTGGGAGAAAATGATAGCTTCATTGAACTTAGTTGTCAAGCTGCTAAGCATGGAATAAATATTCAACATATTTCTGACTTGATAACAGACATTTTAGAAATTGAGCTGCCCCCAGTTCCAAATTGTCAAGTATTATAAAACAATGTTATAAAAAAGGGTAGGTGTTTTAAATAATAAATAATTCGAAATAGAAAGTACTAAGTTTTCATATGATCATTAAAAATTATTTAAATTTTCACAGGAAAAGCTATAAGTTACGATAATTCACATGGGAATACATCGAGTCATTCAAGGAAAATTTCATTACAGATGTTGAAATTTATTATAAAAAAATAAATTAATTAAACACTACAAGTTTAATGTCTTGAATTTGATAATGTAAATATTATTATTCTTACAATATAAAAAATTAACTAAAATAAATAAAAAAATAGAAAAAAATAAACTAGCAAACATTTTTATAAATAAATTTAATTTTTTTAAAATAACTTGGCTTGAAAATAGAACAGCCTTATAATTATTCCTAAACAATCTGCTATCTTTTTTTTATTTTTTTTTACGGCAAATATTTGTTTGTCGAACGAAATTTATTTATAGAATAATAAATTTCATTGATAAGATAAATTGAGATATTTTTCTAGATGATAAAAGTATTAAAATTATTTTAAAAAATAAATAAATAATTGCTCAGTTCAGTTGATTGAATAAAACCAAAATGACATTTATTTGACAAAGAAAAATTACCTTTAAATTCAAAATTAAATATAAACCCTTTTCGGCATTATCAGAAGAAATAAAAATGAATTATATTATCGCTGGATCAGTCATCACAACGTTTTTCATAATGGCATATTTAATAAATAAATATTCAGATTCTAAAAATTCCCAAGATATTGATAACCTAAATACCAATGACTTATGCCTCGAAAAAGATTTCAATAATATTATTGAAATTATACCAATTTTAGAAATAAAAAAAATACTAAATGATTATTTTAAATATGACAAACAAATGTCAACAACTTATAATTTTATAAATGATCAAAAAAAATTTGTAATTCAAGAAATTAAAAGCATACCAGAAACAATGATGTTATTAAAAGTTCTTCAACGTCTTGGTGTTAATTTAGAAAATTTAAATAACACAATAATAAATATATGGTTATCATTGCCAGAATTTGAAGAATCAAATTCTCGTATTGCATCAGGTGGTTTAACTGTTATGATAAATAAAATATTATCAATTTTACCTCGAGATGAATTACATTTATTATTATGTGATAAATTAAAAAGCTCAAAAAGTTTTAAAATTTTTATTCATCTTTTAAAGTCACCAATGTTTATTGACTTTTGGGTTAAAATAAAAAACAATGCAGTTTTAAATAGACATTATTATTGGGCAAATCAAGATGGAATTGAGGCAATATGTGCCATTGAATTGTTGAAAAAACTTTACGTGTATCTGACTCAGAGTTTGTATTAAATTATATAAATTGTATATCAAGAAATAAGAAATAAAATAAAAAACAAACTGGTCAACATACATAGTTATTTAAAAGGGTTGGCTGGTGAATAAACCCAATAAGTAATACAACATTTTCCACTTACTGATGATATACACTATAGAACAACTGAGTCACTCGGATCTTTTACCGTTCGTTGAATTTACGAGTCGTTTTTGTATATATATATTTTTCAAGAAGAATAAACGACATTCTACCCATAAATACCCACCACATTTACTTATGTGTATTTTATTTTTTGTACAAGTGTTAGATGGAAAAGAGCCAACCAAGCGTTGATGGTGATAAAAGTTTACCACCCAGTTTGAGGGTGAATCAAAAATAAAAAAATTGACTTACATGAATAATTTCAATGGATATGTTTGCCACCAAAGATCTCGCCTGGATCATCACATGTTACGTACACGACAACTGTGAACAAAAATAAATACGTATTTTTTTAATATGCGATTCATTTTTTATTTATATTTTTAATTCATTTTCCTTATAAGAAGATTTTTTTTCGTATAAAAAGAAGAATCGGTAGAAAATGAATAATTTTTTTTTCTATTTTTTTCAGAACACACATTTTGTTAAGGAAAACAGAAAGGGAAATTAATTCTGATGATAATAACCTTTCTACTACTACAACTACTCTCTTCATCCACCTCAAAATGCTTGGCTTGTTTGTTGGGTAGATGAGGAGGTAAAATCTTGTTGAAGAAGCTGTGCGCAAAACGGCACCAACAGTGTCTGCGGCAAACAATTCCAATTAACTTGGGTAGAATTGAAATAGAACTTGTCTGTCCGACACCCAGTGTCTTGCATTGTGAATACTCCGGACACGCAGACTAATTTTTTTTTTATATATATTTCTCTTTACCCTCTATACCGCACTTGTTTTTATTTTTTTATACATAAAATAAGCATCCACTTACATTATTTTTTGACGTTAAAAAAAAAAAATTAAACATTCAACTTGTGTTTTTGAAATATTTAAAAAATAAAATAATAATAATTACAAATTTAACAGCGAAGAGAAGCTGATTGTCAACACAATAATTGTAATGAAAAAAAAAAAAAAAAAAAATGTTTAAATAAAATGAAAGGAGCTTATATAAAGTTAAAGCCAACAAGAGAAGCTTTCTTCTGTTACAGAGTCCAGACACAATGCTTGTCCTTCTTGGCTATTGAGGACACCCAAAACCTCTGTGTACAGATCCCCCATGATTGTGTACTCATCGTCTATCCCCCAAGTCAACTCAAGTCTTGGTCTCTGCATTTCCCCAACTATTTTCTCTTACTCAACATTATTAAAACCTACCTATTTTACTTTTATTTATTTTTATTTATCTTATCACAATTAAAGTTATGACCAAAATATTTAATCTCTACATTCACAGCAATAGCAATATGATTGTCATATTATATGCCATGACTCATGAGTCATGACACAAATTAATACAGTTAATTTAAACGGATTTATATTCATTTTTCATATTTTCCTTTTTTTTTAATTTATAAATTAACTTAGTTATGATAAATTGCAAGTTGTTACAAAGTTGGAATAAAATAAAAAATAAAAATAAATTTATAAGCTCAATGTCATATTGGTGAAGAGTGACTCTTTCTGGATGTGCTTTTCTACAGTGATTCTCGTCGTGCACATACCCCCTGCACTCAGTTAACGACGTAATCTCGTTAAATAACGACGTGATCCGAGTGCAAATCCTATACACGATGCGCATTACCCTGTACACGATGCCACTGATTACGAACCAACCAACCAAAACCGTTCTCTTTGCACCGCTTCTCTTCTTGCCAATCTACCCTAAAACTATCAAACCCTTCATCCTTCTCTTTATCCATCTGTCAATTGATGTGGTTCCCTCTATTCTAGAGTCACACTTCCGTTTCCTCTATCCAAATTGTTCACAATAATTTCAACGAAGCACGCACGTACTTTTCGAAATTATTTCCTCAACAATTCAAATTCTGTAGATTTTATCTATTTTTTTTTTTTTCTATTTTATCATGTTTCTTTGTGTTATTATTATTGTCAAGATAATTATTATAAATTGGCAAAGAAATTTGTTGATTTTTTTATTATTTTTTTGTATTATTCAATTTATTGTTTCGTTGTTTTTCGATTGAGACAAAGATATTGTATATATAAGAAAAAAAAATGAGAGAAAGTGTTTGGTGGTATTGGAACTGACGCCCCGGATATTCCATCGACGGCTTCCATTACGGAATTCCAATACTTATTGTAAGAGGCACGTGCGAAATTCATTCATTGGGGCTGACGTTTCAGGGCAGAACCTTCCCTTTGCGTTTGTCGATGAGTTCATTAGAGACACTACTATTTGCACCCTCATGCTCTAGCATTCTGCATTTTATACGATAAATTGAACATTTTTATTTCTATTTCTTATTTTTGACAATATTTATTTATTATTTTTTTATCTTGTATAAAGAAATTCAAATAAGGCAAAATAATTTGTCAAGAATAATTGATAATTTTCCTGTTTCACAATTTATTACAATTCAATTGTATAATATTTTATTCATCTCAATAATAAATGAAAATGTTTTATCATTTAAGAGTTGTTGTATATACAATAGACAGATGATGAATCAGAAAATAGGGGAGAATAGCAGTTAAAAATAAGTGTTTCTTAGTACTAAAATAAAAGAAGTAAAAAATAAAAAATTAAAAAAAAAAGAACAATCAAGAGATTGTATTTCACTGAGGGGTCGTTGGATATTTTATAACAGGATGGTTTATAATTGTCTTTCTGTACTAATCTCTCCAGAGGAAAAAATAAAAAATGTAAAGACATTTATCAGTCAAAAATGTAAAAATAATGAAGGTATATTTTTTATTTTTCTAAATAAAAAAATTTCTACTTATCTTGTAATTATTAAAATTCAAAACTGTCAGAATTTCGAAAAGGGGATTGACAATGACTCTTGTGCAAGAGATAAGTAAGAGAGGAAAAAAAATTGAGTGTAATTAATTAAATATGCCAAAAGCTACAAGTGGAATGCACATTGTACTTTACACTTTTGAAAGTTTTACTTATTTTTTTTCCTGTTATAATTTGGGCTTTGTAAATTTATTTCTTTATTTTTTTCATTTGAAGATTTACTATGAATATAAAAATACTCTGACCCAGACATGATAAAATAAAAAAATGTTCTTTTGATTTGTACAAACAGAACAAATTTATTTATATTTTCTTCAGGTATACAGAGTTTCTGTAGAGTATTCAGAATTTAAAAGTGTTGATATGAAAAGATGGAAAAATGGTTTATATTTAAAGTTGTCGTATATCTTAAATCTCGTTGTGTAAATATTTTTTCACGTTTTCACTAACAAAATATTCAGACGCTTTTTTATCTATAATATTTTCATTTTTTTTCAAACAAATTTGAAGGTTAACACGACGAGGCAAATATTAGAATAAATGGCTCCTAAAAATACAGACAAAACTGTGAATGAACAAAATATTTTTAAAGGCATACCTTCTTTTCATCTCAGTTTAAATTTTTCTTCAGTCGAAATTAAACTAAAGTTTACTAAATGCTCAGTTCAATTCATCTGTATATCCTGGCAAATACTGAGTGAATTTTTTTTCATCAACAACTCAACGACTTTGACATTTTCATTTCGTTAAATTTTTTTTTAATTTTCCACACACACACACACCAAAGAAAGCTATGTATTTTCAATCAAATGATTAAAGAAAAATCAGCGAGTAAATATTTTTTCAATTTGGCAAAATTATAAATGTTTCAGTCCACAATTTTGTCGTCATTCAAATAAATAAATGTCTGAAATTCAATCAGCAGCATGATTTAAAAAATAAGACTAACAAAAACTTACAGTTTTTATTTGAAAAAAAAAAATAATAGTTGAATAATTCTATAAACACTTGGCACACAATTACCAGACCACTAAAATAGACGAGTTGTTGATTAACGTCAAACAATTTTTTTTCCTCCCTGTATAAGTAAATTTGATGATTAAAGGTAATTAAACATTATAAATATATAAACGCATATAGATTCATGTTTGTATATTCACAAATACAAACATGAGCATGAAAACCGAATAAAAGTTCGAGAGAGTAAAGATAAGAGTGGAGTCCTGTTGTACAATCGCGACTATATGCAGTAAGTATAATTACATGGTTGAAATGCTGAAGGGCAAAATGTGCCCAGTTATCCAATGTACTGACATACAACAAGGTAAACCTGAGCATGTATAGTTTACATAATGCAACAGCATTGAGTGTGTAGGTGAATTGTTAGGGAACGAGGGTGTATGGTCTTTGAAGTTGCCCATGGGGAGTTAATAGAAGGCTTTAAAAAGAGATGAAAAGATAGGTTGGAGGATTGAAGGGTGAAAATTTATTTCAAAATTACTCAATCCGTGACGAAGACATGCAAACATCGTCTGGAATATAATCCAAAAAGACTGACTTACTGTGGATAAAAGCACTTTTACTCAAATACACTCATCAAGTACACAAAAACATCAAATTTTCTACTTTTACTCAATTTAAACATCTTAAAAGACAGTTTTCAGTTGACTCATTTTGTTTATTTGAATTTCCTTTTTTTTTTCTTTATAAAAATTTGTTATTTAAGAGTATTTTTTAGATAAATATATTATGTCATATAGAATTTACTTGAAAATGTACATAAAATATCAAATTATGTTATTTATATTTTATTTTTTATTGACTTTTTTATTTTAAATTTAATTTAACATTTTCTTTATTTTTGTGCTTTTATTCTTTAATGTTTTTAGTCGTAATGTGAATAAATAGAAAATGCACTATCTGGACTACATAAAAAGCTTTGAAATAAAAAAAAATCGAAAAAGGTCGATAAGATTTCCGACGTTGATGCAAACTTTTGATAACGAAGTTGATACCAAAGAAATTTTTTATAAGAAAATACTTTTTAAAATTCTCTTTGAAATTTTCTTGTATATATAAAATTAAGATTTTTTTTTTTTCAAAGTAACAAAAATAAATAGTAAAATCTTGTGCTTATCTTATCATCCCCTAAAACACAAAAAATAAAAAATCATTTTTCTTTAAAATAACTAAAGCATAACAATAAATTTATCTTTTTTTTAAATTTAATTTTTACAGTATCTAATAAAGCGGAAGTTTATTAATCATATTATTAGAATCTCAATTAAATAAAAAAAACCACCAACAATTTTCTACCCTCCAAAAGCTTCCGTTAGTAATTTCACAAAAAGTCTGAATGTTTTTCCACAAAGACAATGAAAAAAAAGAAAATAATAATAAAAAGAAACAGTTGGTGCAACATAAAACCTCAAACAGTTTTTCTCATGCGACATATATACATACACATTTGAACAAGTACATTTCGCGTGTGCCACTTTCTTTGGTAATTGCCAAGAACGAGTGACCATTAGATTAGACTTCTCTTCAATGATGCCGTTCGTGCTTTTGCAATGTGTATATACACATTTATACACATCTACGTTTAAACATACACGCGGAAAAAGAGAATAAAGATAACCGAATCATTGTCATTGCGGTCGTCGAACTTGTACTTAAGCAATCTTTAACCTTCTCATACTATGTATCCCAACTAAACGTACAAGAATCTTCAAACTACCACATGAATAAAGGCTTCTCAAGATGTTATATACTTCAATGATAATAGGGAAACAAACCCTAAAATGTTATTACACGAAAATCTTAGTCTTGATTAACGTTAAGTAATTATCAAACATCTTTATCTCATTATTATTATTTTATACTTTATCAGATAATTTTTAATGTCATTTTTATTTTTATATCTACTTAAATTGGTATCAATTAAAATTGTAATAGAAAAAATTA
Source organism: Aphidius colemani (assembly GCA_030523065.1). Lineage (NCBI taxonomy): Eukaryota > Metazoa > Arthropoda > Insecta > Hymenoptera > Braconidae > Aphidius > Aphidius colemani. The sequence goes on along the minus strand of JAPYYR010000107.1, from coordinate 75,129 downwards.
AAAATCCACAGGAATAGTGCATCAGTAAAGGTAAAGTTCTATTCGAACTATCCTGGGTGGGCTAATTCCTAAATATCTATAAAAAAAAAAAGTACATAATATTACTAAATCATTGTTTAAATGGTTGTAATGTTGTTAATAATGAGAATAATAAATAAAAAAATTATTCCCACAATTGATAAACAATGATTTAGTTATTTTTTAAAGCTTTTTTTTCTCCGTGTAGAAATTGGCCCACGGAGGGTAGCTCGAATCGAACTGATTACCTTCACTGATGCGCTAGTCCTATTAAAAAATATTTTTATCACATATACTATTTAAAATTATAAATGAAATAATCTAAAAACATAAAATGCAAATCAGATATATTACAATATATTTTTTTTTTCTTTTTTAAACATATATATTTTCATTTTTTAGACAGTAGAAAAGAAGTTTAAGATGCAGGATGGAATACTGGATGCCCCAGAGGGAGCAATATTTTCACACCGATGCTTATTCAAAGAGACGTTTTGGCTATATATCAAGTCACATGCAAGTATGCTATGGGTTCGTTGATGCGATTCAACAAAATGGGTGAAAAGATTTTCTCTGGTAAAACTCAGCAATGCCAATGGTCGCTTTTCCGATACATCATTTGGCCATACACCATTCATGCAGAGATTCATCTACATATATATACATACAAAACATACAAACTTTAAATTTCATATCGTTTTCTGATTCTCCTTGCGGCAATATTCCAAATGGTTTTTCGTGATGATACTCCCATGGCGTTTCTTTTAACACATTGGTCTTATTTTCTCACCTTTTACTCGGTTATATTTTTTTTTTCGAGTAAAACTTTTCAAAAATGGGTGGTGAAAACAAATAAGCCATGAAAAAAGCATGCAACTTGGAAAAACGTAGAATTTTAAATTGTAAAAAAAATAAAAATAGTAGAAATTAGGGGTTGTTTAAATATCAGAGGCATTATATGAAGAAATTATTGCTCAGAAATTTATTTTTATATAATTGTTTTGATAACTAAGCTGGTGAAAATTTGGTATAAAAAGTTTCCAATGGCAGGTGTTCTGTTAAACTATCGGTTTAACATGAAAGCTTGTAGAAGCAAGTTGAAGGGTACCTTTTTGGATTGTAAATGGAGAAGTTAGGTTGTAAGGGTTTATGATGAAAAGGTATGGTTTGGTGCTGTTCAAGCTATTCAATATGTAACGACAATCGAACGATTGTTCTTTGGTTATAATCGAGGCAAACGAGACATGTTGAGTTAAAACTACCTCTATATAAATTTATATCTATGTGATGTATGATTAAATATACGAGGAGTGTAACAAGTTTTAAGGGAAAATAGAGAAAGAGTTACTATTCAATATGATATCCGTCTATACACACTCATAGTTAATTAATCCTTCGATAAAGAAAGCTTAAATTCATTCAAATTAATTATAAATTTGAATACTTATTATTTTTTTTGTTGGACACAAAAAACAAAAAGGAAATTCCAAGTTGATCCATGATAATGAATGATATAATTTTATGAAGCTGTGAAGGTATTAATTTTTTTTTATCTTCTTGATGTAAAAGCTCTGGATCATTCACTGGTACTCAAAGACTTTTTCGTCAAACATCAAACGAAGTTCTTTTTTTTTTTAAGATGATGGTGATGAGTTTAGGTAATAATTAAAAAGTTTAAAAGAGCAGCAGCTCTTTTTTTTATTTTCTTTTTTTTTTTTGTTCCCTTAAGCTGTATGTAAAAAAAAAAAAAATTATAAATTATTCAAGTCTAGTACTCAATGCTAGATCCTACTTCCTGTATTATTTTTATTCAGATATTTAATAAAGGTTACAATAAAGATCAGTTGAAAAAAAAATAAACATACATTGAGTTTAACTTTAAAAAATCTTATTTTTACAAGCGAATGACAAATATATTTTATTGTAATGAAAAATTTATAGCTGTAAATTGATATATTGTTTTTTTTTTATGTAATCGTTGAGTTTATTTATTTAATGTTCCAGTGACAACGAATTTTGCAACAAGTGAAATTATCATTAAAAAAATAATCATTATAACGACAAAACAGAGAGGTCCAATATCTAAAAAAAAAAAAAGAATTATTATTACATTAATATTGTTATTTTTAATTAAATAATTATGATAATAATTTTTTTTTAGTTTTAATTAATTACTGTTAGCAAAGGTCTCGGGTTCACACTTATTTTCCCAGTAATTATTAGCGTATCTTCTATCTAGTGCATCATTTTTTAACATTTTTTGATAACTTTGTGGAAATTTTTCGTTGGATGAAATGCAAACGGCTTTCTCTTTACTTGGCTTATCAATTAATTCTTTTTAAAAATCAAAAAAAGTATATAGAAATAAATTACTCATATAAAAATATAAAAACAACTTACTTGATTCTTCTGGTTTTATAAATGTAGATTTTTCATTTTCAAAATTAAAATTTGGAAATGAATCACATGGCCATGTACTTTTTTTAGCGCTAAAATAAGTTGGTGGATAATCACCTCCATCACGTTCAATTTTTGATGGATATATTGAATCATTAACACCATCAATTGGGGGACTCAAATTATCATCCACTGATTTTTTTGTGGCTGGTAACTCGTCCGATTCAAATAATCTTTCAAAGTCTAAAAATTCAATTAGTTAAAATATTTATAATTAAATAGAAAAATCAATTTTAAATAAATTTTCAATTAAAAAATAATTGCATTTTATTTATCATTTAAATATTTATTTCGTACGATATAAATATTATCAATTAAATTTATTTTTTAATCAGTAAATCAACAAGATAATAAATAATCTTACCTGTAATATTTTTATGCGACATTTTAATTTATTATATAATTTCTTCACGTTGCAGGTCGGCAAGTAAATTTTTTTTTGCTATTTTTTTTTCTCAGCGACTATCGATTAGTACTTTACACACTGAACTTTGATACTACTCTCTTCTATAACTATTCACATTAAAATGTAAACATAAAATTGACTGGGTAAGGCACGTCCGTTTCTTTTTTTTTTTAACAGGACAAAACACCACGGTCACGCATCATTTAATTCGTGAGGCGATTTCAAACGACTATTAATTTACGACTAAATGATTCCACACAATAATACGTATACAACTAATTTATCAAATTAATTTTTAAAAATATATAAATGAAAATAAACAACCTATCTGCATGATTATTATATGTCAAATAAATCATCCAATGAAATTTATACAAATTGATAATCCTAAATTTATTTTCACTGCGAATATATTTTTTTAAATTTTTTCAAATAAGATTACAAATTTAATGTGCTGACACTGTTGACACTGCCCGCTTTTATCATTGAATGAAGAGAATTTCAATATTAAAATAACATAAAAACAAAGATTATAAATATGTGACGCTCACTTTATAATTAGCAACCTAGAATTTTTTCATTTAAAAATAAAAATATATACATATAATATATTCAATATTTTTTTCACGCAAAAAAATATTGAATAACAATAAAAAAAAACCTTATAAATTTATTCAACAGTCATAAAAACAAAGTAATAATTTAAAATGTAGTTTGAAAAAAAAATCACATTTATTTTTTGTCTTCTATAAAAAAGAAATCATGAGACTAAAGGATTTATTTAATTTATTTTTCAGTGGACAATAGAAGAAGGAGTTAAATCGTCGTAAAAAGTAGCTCTTTATTTTTAGGGATAAAATTAACGGCAACCACCGCGAGTAATTGTCGGGTATTACACTCCGGCAACGTAATTACGAGGGACAAAGCATCGCGACGCCAAAACTCATCTTTTTTTAATTTGCACATTTAAAAAGATTTTTACTTTCTTTTTATATTTTTTTTTATCTCCAGCAAAATTGACAAATACCACAAACTGCATGACTTATTTAATCTTTTACTTTCATTTTGTATAAATAAGAAAACATAATCTGACATAAATTTCCTCAAAGTTATTAATTTTATTAATTTTTTTGTGTTAATAATTTAACACCTGCACATGAGAATACCAGGTAGCTTGATCGTTTCGTTGTAATTGATTCGATTTCATCATTCAAAAAATAATATAAAAAAATATTTAGCCTTGATTTAAAATTAATTATATTCAATATTTTTTTACTGTTATATATTATTATTATTTTGATGTCTAGGAATGACGATCCCACTGAGTCATTAATGATTTAAAATTCCCCGGGTTTTTTATTTTAAGAAACCATGTTTATTTTCATTGGTAATACTGACTTTTAGTTTCATTTTATTGCACAAGCGTTAGCTGTCTTCTTATGTCCATGAACACACACACATCCGGTGTTATAAGCATTGGAACCAAATACTTGTTAAAGTTGTAAACACTGTGCGGTCCCGATTGACAAACAAATCAAGTTGAATTTAATTATCAAAATAAATAATTATATTTACGGTAAGTTTTTTAATAATTAAATTATTTAAATTCTTGTTAATTTTTATGCATTTCAATTGTATTGTAGTTTTATGAATTTGCAAAGATTCATATTTCACTTTCTTATCACTTGACAGATACTACGTCATTGCTATTTGTATCGACCGAGATTACACCACTCGAGTGCAGGCGAACATGACTTTTATCATTTAAAACAACGAAAATAACTGATAAACTACTAAAGACTTGACAATAGACATTGTGTTGTGTAGGAAATAATATTTTAATAGACTAATGATGAAAATATGCATCAATATAAGACATACAGTAATTGTTATTGAGCAGTCAATTCAATTCATCACGTGATTCAAAGCAAAAATATCATATCAGTATACATTTATCTATCTAACACAATTTTTATAAACTAAATAATAAATTTTCTTTTTATATTTAATCAATCAATTTCAAAGAAAAATAAATAAAAACACGACGACAACAATATAGACTGTCATATAAAATTGTATAGAATATATCATCATAAAATCAACATTAAAAATAAAATAAAAATGTTTCTTTGTTTGGTGGGCAATGTTGGATTTATCGACTAGCACCTGTACACCTGTTGCACGTTTGTTCTAGTTACAACTGAATGTTTCTCTTTTCTACCCTTTCAATTCTCTACCACCCCCTTGGCAATATCCAAAAACACACTAATCCCCTCGTCCCATAAAAACTTTGCAATAAAATTAATAAGAAAAAAAAAGTGGAACCTTATTATTTAAGCTCATAAAAATTTGTCTTATATTTTTTTGCTCAACTGCACAACATGTACGTGAAAAAAAAAAAAAAAATAAGATAATAAACAATGACTGTGTCACATTATTCATTATTAAATGTTCTTTCCCTTTTCTATTACTAAATATCTCTTCGTTTCCCCTTTTCAATTAAAATTAAATATTCAAAGTTGTCCATTAATCATTTGGGATCATTTATTGGGACTATTAATATCCATCAAGTATTATTATTATTTGTATATTTATTATCTTCGATTTATATTTTATAGATATTATTACGAAAAGAAGAAGAAGAATTTAAATAAATAAACAAGATGCAGACACCAACAGGTCAACAGACAGTCTTGCCAAGTTATGAACAAGCTGTTAGAAATCCAACAGCAGCTGAATATCAATCAGCAACTGCACCATATACAACAGAGTATACAGCACAACCACCATATCCAGTGCAAGCACCATATCCAGTGCAAACACAAAATCCAACATCAGCTCCATATCCAACACAAGCTCCTTATCCAATACAAGCACCTTATTCAATTCAAACATCTCATCCAGCACAACCACTGTATCTTAATCAACAACCACCTTATCCAACCCAACAATCACCCTATCCTACACAACAATCATCCTATCCAATACAACAATCATCCTATCCAATACAACAATCATCTTATCCAACACAGCCAGCAAGTTACATTGGTGAAACATATGGACAAGTTATTGCACCACCTCTTGGTGATGGTGGACAAACTATTCATGTTATTCGCCATGTATCAACGGGCAACACTGGATGCAGTGGTGAGTCATTGATAAAGAAAACTTTATTAATTTCTTTATTTATTCTAAATTAATTAATTTTTTCAGGAAAACGAGGTGCATGGTTTGGAGTTCTATTAGGACTTATTGTTCTTGTACTGTTGTTTCGCTTAGCCAATGATTAAAAATATGATAAAACAGCACAACCAACTCAAGTTTACACGAATTTGAAAAGACGTAAAATTTATTTAACCATGATTTACTATCACAAGTGCCACTAGTTAACTATTATTTGAGCTTGACATTTTTATCCCACTAAATAAAAATATATACATATATCTACAGTAATGCTCAATTAATTAACCCAAGTATTAAATAAATATTATGTAACTTTGAGCCAAAAAAAAAGAAAGAAAAACTTATAATTATCATTTCCAGCGAGTATATTCTATGAATATTTGAGCATGCGATTTAAAATTAATTTAAACATTATTATTTCAAGCTGTAATGATGCATATTTTTGTACGTTTAAATATATAATATAAATATGTTATTATTCCACGAAATCAATGAGTATTTTTTATTTAATTTGTTGACTTTTACCGCAATGCGACGATTGAATAATTGAGTAGTTGGTGTATTTGGCAAATAACAAGTGTTGATTGGTGTTAATTAAAGTAGCTTTCAATATAAAAAAATAGGTCATAAGGTGAACAGAAACAAAAAAAAAATTGTATATGCCAAATAACATATAAATAGTTGAAATGATTTCGAAATTATTAAATGTCATTTGATAATGTTACCGACAAACGTGTTGAGGTATTTGGCTTAAGATAGATTTATAGCCAATCCGTGGTCATTATCTTAGATACATTGAGTTAAATTTTACTGATCTAGTATCTCATCTTAATTACGTTGCTTGTCTCTCCAGGGTGCTTCTATGTTATATTTTAACTCTTACATGAGTTTGATATAACTACAATCCACAAACTATCAAAAACAAGCTCGTTACTATGACAAAGGTTTATCAAGCTCCCATGGTACATGGACTTTGTACTTGAATCATAGTGGAATTATCCATCAACCAACTTTGTTAACTTGTTTTATATATCAAATATTTAATCTTATCAATAATTATAATTTATAGCCATTCAAACTAGTTAAAAAGAATTTTTTTTTCAAATACAAGTTATGGAAAATTTTCTACTATAAAAAACGAAATTTAAACTTTGTTTTGATGAATTAATTATTGAATTATAAATTTTTTTAAATTATGAAATTATTTAATTTAATTTATGATAATATTTCAATGTGGTTGAAGCCACCTGTTTTATTGTAGAATTAAACTCGTCAGTATTCCAACAACATATATGGGTGTTCTAAATAAGCGCATTATCATAAAGAGCTTATCCCATTGCTGACCACAGCTATTACATATATTACGATTAATTTAATAACTAATTGTTGTAATTTTTACAAAACCTTTATACTATAAAATAAAGATTAACTAGTTTTCAAAGAAGAAAAAATATATTTAAAAATATTGGGGATAAATTTAAAGCATATTATTTGAGAAGTAAATAGATAAAAATAAAAATCATTCATTAAATTAATAATTAAATTGAAAAAATAAAATAATGAATTGTTCATTTATAAAATAAATATATATTTTTTTAATCACTATATTTTAGGTAGAATAAATATCAAAAGACACTGCAATTTAAAAAGTCTAAGGATGGCTAATTTAAAAAGAAAAAAAAATGATAAAAAACAGCAAGTGGAATTGGAGCTTAAGATTTGGTGAAGTATTTTTACGAGCTGAAAGTAGAGTAGTGTATATATCACGTATCGAAAGAATAGAAGGTGAAAAATATATTACAATCTAAAAATATAAAAAAAAAAAAAAAAAGATGAGAAGATTGCAGAGTTATCCAGGATGGTACAGTAATTTCAATCAAGGAACGTTGCAACAAAGCTCAATACTTTTGCTGCACAAAGCTTTAATTGAACCAAGACCAAAGTCTTTGCTTTACGACATCCAATCGACCAAGTTTTTTAACCTGCATTTCCGGTTTTCAAGGGTGTAAACTATAACTGTATATATTTTTTTGTATCAAAAAAACCCTTGAGTTAAGAGTAAACATCTTGGCTTAAATCTTGCCAAAGTGTATTTTCAAATGTGGCCAAAAAAAAAGTCAATTAAAAAAACCACAGGGCTTTTTAAGTTTTTTCAATTTCCGTCTTGGCAAAATTAAATACTATGATAATGAATTTTTACTGCTTCAAACGATTTATTCTATTTTATTTATCTCCAATTATTTTCACTATAAAAATAAACAATAAAATGTTTTGAACATTTTTTTCAACTTATTTTATTCTTTTTTTTCATTCGTTGCACATGAAATATTCATATTTTTTTTTTTTCTTTTCATTGTTAAAATACACAGTTTAAAATATAAAATTATTGTGAAATGCATCTGAACGATTTTACAGCAAACGTTTGAGATCGTAAAAAAAAAAAAAAAGAAAAAATGTGTTATTTTCTTGAAGAAAAGAAAAATGATGAAAAAATTTTATATATAAAAATAAAATTCAAAAAAAAAAAGAAAAATATAACAGTCATATGTGAAATGTATTTTTTAGAAATTGAAATGTCTTGAAGTTAAAATTTTTTACACCCATCTTGTAAGCCAATCCGTATGAAAAAAAAAAGAAAAGAAAATTCTCATTTTGTGAGAATCGTTTTTAGATATTAAGTAGGTCGTCAAATTGAAAGTTATAAAATTCTATGATTGTAAAACCATATAGATTTTTACAATCCAGCTGATTTAAAATAGTGTAAATTTTTTTTATGTATATTTTAAACTACCGAATAATTTTTTAACTATTTTATTCAGATTAAACAAATTTTATATAATTCCCAACATATTGAACTCTTATTTTGTGATTGTTAGTTTTTGACAATTTTGTTTTTATTCTTTTTCCATTAGGAAGCGTGTCAGTTTTCGATTTTTCTAATTGAAAAGCCTTGTTAGTCCTGCGTTACGTGTCAATTCTCTGGATAAAGTGTTAAAAAAATAAAAAAAAAATGTAAAAAAATAAACGACGAGGTGAATGGAGGTGAAAATCCCAGTACATTTCCGAGTAATAGAGTTTCCATTCAGCTTGATTTACACGCCATGAAAAATTCAAGCATTGAATTGAAAAAATAAAATAAAGTTTTAATAAAATATTTATTATGTTGTGTACTACCTATTTTAATTTCATCATAATTACAATATACATATTTACTTTTTCTTATTATTAAAAAAAACCTTTCAAATAAATCTCCCAAATTACCAATACAAAACCGACAAAAAATAAATTATTTGTTAGTCCACTTTTTTTATCTATTTATTTTCATTATTTTCTTCAATTTTTTTCCCTAATTTTCATTCCATCAGAAAGCATCTTAATTAAAAGAAAACGAGAAAAAATTAATTCAAAGTGGAAAGAGAGTTGTTTGAGTTGTATACACTCATGTTAATTAACTGCTCGTTCCATCAGTAACCCAGGCGTTGAAAAAAAAAAAAAAAATGCAAACAACTTCAACTATTGTTTACAAAAAAAAACGAAAAAAATTTATATATTTGAATTTTATTAAAGCAAAAAAAAATATAGATTATATAGCCTTTTAAATTAATATGTATATAACTTAATGAAATATTTGAAATTCCATTACATCTTGATGATGATTAATTGATAACAATATTGTATAGAGGGTTGATGATGTTGAAGGTGGTATCAAAGGGTGACAAATCAATAATAGGATAGGTTGCATACCAGCATATGAGCACCGGATTCTATCTTATCAACGCATTATTCAACATACAGAGGCTGCTCAGGACTCTAACTGCTTGAATTTGCATAAATCCATAGATCTTCAGCACAAACATGAGAGTAAATGAGATATATATGTATGTAAAATGATAGAGAGTATGTTGAGAGAGAATGTATATATGCAGACAATTATAGTATAAATGTATGTGTGTTAATGTTAAGATCGCGAGTTACTCGTCGCGCTCAATTCATCTCATACCAATGTATATGCATATACAGCAAATTATTGTGCCCACAAAACGGAATCCTAGGGGCGGTACGCGAATGAACCAGTCATCCCTTTCAATCTTCAATTTATATATAGATATATATCCCTTTTACCCTCAAACTCCCTATCAAAAGCTCACTCACTAACTCATCTATATTTGTATGAGCAAGATGCTAAATTGAGTTCAATTTGATTGCGGTCACTAATTTACATTCACCATTAATTTATAAAATTAATTTAATATTTTTTTTAAATTATCCCTTTATTATATAAACAAAATACATTATGTATATGTTCATATTTTAAAAATTTTAAATAAATTTAAATTAACAAAATAGCTCGTTTAAAATTATGTTATTTATTTATTTTTTTAACTAAAAAATAACGTAGATGTTTAATATATTTTTTAACTAAAAAATAAAGAAAGATTTAAATGTTATTTTTGTAAATGCAAATATTACAAAAATTTATTGAGATAATTTAATGGCTGGGAAAAATTAATTATATATTTTGAATTATGAATTATATTAATTGGAAAGTAATAATGATAATTCGAAAACATCATAGACAAAAACACTTGTATAATGTAGTGTCATTGAAATTTGAAATCGACATACAAATCATTAATGAATGTCGTTAGTTGAATCATTAGAACAAGAGGTTTAACGGATAGTTAACACGTAATTGAACTACGCGTTAATCTGTAATACGCGGTTCGTTTGAAACTGAAGGGTCTTTGATGGTATACAAATTTACAATAGAAGATTGTATTTGTAAATATATATATACATGTACTTTACGTTAATACACATTATAAATATATACATATGTAATTAGTAAATCTACTTGTTTAGATATTTACAATTGTAAATACTTAAGTAGCATAATTAATTTAACAATGAAAAATGGAAAGTAAATAGTAGAAAATTGATATCAATTTAAATATGTAAAATTCAATAAATTATATGCAAAGCAATAAATAGAATTTTTGTATAAAGTGATGATAGTAATATTCAACTCGTCTGCAAGAGTGAATTGAGCGCGGTTAAGTTATCGTTTACGTTATTAGCCGCAGTAGCATTATCACAGAACGTTTCTTGTGCTTCAATGCACAGATCGAAAATCGATAAGTGCTATATGCACGTCTTCATATTCAAGAGAATAAACGATGCATTTGTGGATACTTTGGATCAAGAGGAATATACAAAATAAAGAGAAAGAAAGACAAATATATAGATTGATAAAATGCAATAGACAGAGAAACATTGAGACATGAATTTTGTAATTTATACAAGAGTTACTGAGATAAGTGTTAAAAGAGCTATTGAGTGCAAGTGCATATACACTTTGTTCACCATAAATTAAGGCTAAAGGGTGGCAATGAGATAGATAAAAGAAAAATCAACAAAAAGAATATATACAAATAGAGAAATTGAATAACAAATAGCATTTTTTTTTTTTACAGCAAACGAAGAAAATCTTTTACACTTTTTAAAAAGAACTACCCTCTAAATTAATAATTTTCATTCAACGAAATTATTGTAGAAAAAAATTGATGTAATTTTTTTATTATAGTTTCAATCTTATAGTTCGTAATTGACTTGTATTTAAAATTAAAAAAAAATAAATTTGGTTTGTATTGATGAGATTTTGAGATGAATTCTGAAGGCCTATATATACGCGATACAAATGTCGGAAACCACAGAGATAGAATAGTGTCGATCAATCATTGACGTACAGTTGAATACATGGAAATTTGTAAAATTGGTAAAGCAGAGTGAGATGCTATATTTCTATGTATTGGAAAGGGTATTTGAAATTCGTAGTCATCAATTAAAAGCAGATATTTGTGAGAGAATGAAGCGACGGGAATGAACACTTGACCAGTCTCGCGAAACTGCTTCATGTTGCATTGCTGGGATGATTTAAAGTGTACAAAGTACGTCAATTCGAGTGATGAATATAAAAAAATCAACGATAAAATAAAAATAGACAATCAAAAAGAAAAAAGACATGGAAAATCTACAATTATAGACGACAACTCTTGGCTTCTAATTCCAAAATCCATTTAATAGAAATTTTATTTTCTGTCGTATATAATTTGAATAATAATTCAAAAAAAATATAATTTAAAATCAATTATTTAAACAATTATATTGATAGAATAATAATTTAATTTATTGAAGCATTGATAATTTTTTTTAACGCATGAAAAAGCTATTTATCTGAATTTGACATTTAAAAAATAACAATAATTATAATTTCATAAAACCAATGATTCAAAATAAAAGTTAAAAAAAAGTTATATTTTATTTTCATATGATGCTCATTTGACAACAGTTTGGGGTTGATTTTTATTTTTTTTTTTCAAATAAAAAAGTGAATAAAGCTAGTAATTGTGGTTAGTTCCACGTCGAGGGGCTTTGTTTTAATATGAACAGAGTTCATGCTGACATTTTGCTGGGAAATACATCAAGGCCCGCAGGATCACTGAATTATACATGAATTTATAAATATATTGACAATAGTGTTCGAAAAAAATACAAACACTGGATAATTCACAATTGTTCATTACTTTCTGGCTCAAAAAAATATATATATATTTATTTTGTTTAAAATATTTATTACCTAAATGAATAAAAAAAAATTTCACGTCTGACTAAATACCGATATTTCTACTGATTTTTTTATTGCAATTTTTCGGTGTTTCTTTCTCTCTTTTTTTCTTCAACTATAATAATAGTTAGTAAAAAAACTTCTTAAAATAATAAATAGAAAAAAAAAACGAAAATAAATTTGCCACGTTTGATAATAAAATTTTTTTATTTAATATTTTAAAAAAATAAATAATGATAGTATTGATAAACTGTTAATATATATATTTTCACATAAAAATAGTCACATAGTAAAAAATAAATAAAAAAAAATGCTCAATGGTTAGGTAAAATCTTGAGAAATCGAAATTGCAGGGTTTTTTTAATATTTTTTTTTGTATTTTTTTGGTTACGAAGAGGAAAATGGAGTTAAAATGCTGGACGGTCCTTTACGTGACTGGATTGTTAGAGTTTTTATATATACCCAAACCAGTAAGATATCCGTTAGCTGGCCAAGGATATTTCAGGATAAACGCTTACCTACGTGCTTTTTAACGTATATATATTTATATGAACGCAGCAGTACTCACACGTTTTATACTTTTCTTATATCTACTGCAAACCTAAAATAAGTTACACTCTTTTTTTTTTTTCCTTCTTTCATCGCTCAATTTACTCGATAAATAAATCATAAAATTGTCTGAGAAAATATTTACGTATTTAATTTATTGAAAATCATAAAATAATGTTTCTAAAATATACAAAATTCAACTAAAAAAATGTATTGTTAAATTTTCAAACTCTTTAAAGTTTTATCACTCTACCATACGCAAAAACTTTTCAAATAGTTGCAGATGTACATTGATAAATTCGCAAAATACGACAAACAAAAACAAAGAGAGATACGATGTGTATATGCGAAGATGAATGGAATAGAAAGGGGTTGAAGGGTGTGAAACCTTCAGACTTTATAAGCTTTTAGGACACTGATGGATTAGAGGAGTCAGGTGTGCCTCGTCTTTCGTCGAGACCGGAAGCAGGAAGCAAAAAATAAGTAAGATTGAGTCACGTAAGAAAATAAAAAATAAAAAAATACTACATAATAAAAGGCAAGAAAAGATTGGAAAGGGGTAGTAAATGAGGGTGTGTATGTTTAAGAAAAATACGAAGGTTATGGGAGTCACATAAAATTTAACATTGTGTAACCACATTTTTCAGTACATTACCAATGACAGAATGAAAATAAATAAAATTCGAAATTCAGTTTATTTCCGCGCGCGTTTCTTTCTTTTTTTTACATTACTTTTTTTCAGGTGAACGCAAAATAGGAAAACTTTGAAATTTGTCTAGTTATTCAATTAACGAATGAGAAATATCATAGATATTTTTTTATGCCAACCGGAATGTTTGTTTATGAAATATTGAATAAACAAATAATCGCGTTTTAAACATTTTGAGTGGCTTTATTAAAATTTTGTTTATTTAATATTTTAAAAAACAAAAGCTTCGGTTGACAAATAAAAATATCCATAATATTCCTTGTTAGTTACTCAATCAACTAGACAAATTTCAAAGATTTCCTATTTTGCGTTTTCCTGTGAAAAATTCAAGACTCAGTATAGGCTAGACAATACATATGAATTTTTTCTCAATATTCTCGATTTTTTTACCGGTAAACGCAAAATAGGAAATCTTTGAAATTTGTCTAGTTGATTGAGTAACTAACAAGAAATATTATGGATATTTTTATTTGTCAACCGAAGCTTTTGTTTATAAAATATCAAATAAACAAAATTTTAATAAAGCCACTCAAAATGTTTAAAACGCGATAATTTGTTTATTCAATATTTCATAAACAAACATTCCGGTTGGCATAAAAAAATATCTATTATATTTCCCATTAGAAATTCATTATTACAAATTTATAAAATTGTTTATGTTTTTCATTAAGGGGACATGAGTTGTTTAGGAAAAAGGCTATCGTTTATAAACAAAATACCAAAGTATGATAAACGTGAATGGAAAGGCATGTTAACTTATATGAGTGTAAACTTTTAGGGCTTTGCTAAAACGTCCCATTGATAATAGTGTGATTACTTGTTAATAAGGCAACTACTAGGCTGAGTGCATAGCATCAATTTGCATTAATAATACAAAAAATTTACTAGAAAGTTTTAGAGGAGTAAAAAAATATGTATAAAATGAGATGATGGATCAATCTGAGAGTGTTTCTCTACCAAATCACAAAGTCAGACTTCCAGACAAAACTTCCTAAAATATTTACATTGCGAGGCTCAATACTCTGCATTCAACATGAAACACAATCGTTCGGGTTACTCAAATACTTTGAAAAGAAAAGAATATTCTTCTGCATAATTTATATTTATTTTTTCATCTTTTGAATGATGGAAAATATATATCGAATGAAAACACGATAAATTATTAAATATATTTTTGTTTTTTTATTTTTTGATTGTATATATTTACGCACTACCTGGTTTTTATTTAAAAAAAAAAAAACGTTTGTCAGCCAAAGAAGTCAAATGCTCAAAGAAAAAAAAAAGAAAATAATTTTTTTTTCTTTTCTAAAATGGTCTAGATGCCAAGTCGTTTTTCACCTCTGTGAACTGAATATAAAATCAAGCCTCCTTCAAGGTGATCCTTCAACTTCTTGACAAAATAAAAAAAAATAAAGAAAAAAAAAAGTCCTATTGCCTTAGAATTTTAAATAAACAAAAGCCATATAGAAAAAAAAATATATAAAATAATAAAAAAATAAAACTAAAAAGACAAAAAATATTTAAAAAAGAAAGAATTATTTTTTTTTTTCTATTAAAAAAAAAAATTCATGTGAATAAATGCGACACATCTTTCGACTTGTGCAATATATTTGATATGTCAGTCGTATTTGTTGAAGCGAAATAACATGCATGCTTGCACTTTTTATCATACATTTTATAATATCATATATTTATTTATTTTTTCCAATACTAAAAAATAATAACAATCATTCGATTCGAAAAAAAAGATATGAAAAAATATTCATAAGATATTTTTTTAATTATAATTCGATTTGAGGTAAAAGCTTAGAGTTGTTAATGTGATTGATTGACCCTATAAGTGGTCTTTAAAAGCAACTATTGACCATGTCAATTAATATAATTAATGAAGCTGTTAAATTAATATAACTAGTCATTTAAAATCTGGGTTACTTGAGGCACATTTTCATGTTAAGACTAGGAATAATATCGATCTATATATATACATTAGCAATATACTGGTTTGCCCAAAGTGCCTGTGGTTACATTCTTGGTAAGACTGAATATTTCGAAGGGAACATCTTAATTAATTACCATGTACACCACAAAGATAGTACACCACAAGTTGCATTTGATAAAAAAATTATATATTTTTTGTTAAATTATGTAGGCTAGCCTAGCTTTTTTCCTATTATTCATTTATTTTCATATGTACAGTTAAAAAATGAAATATAATTATTAAAATTTACTGTAGAAAAAGAAGTTTAATTTATATATTTAAATTGCATTCTAACTTGAGCTTTTAATTTTGGAAATTTGTAGTTTATATTATATTTTTTTAAACATAATTGAAAATCAGTTTTAGCTAAAATTGACTTTGAAATATCCATATGAAGATGCCCAAACTAATATTACTATTTACTTATGTCTAATTGATGCTTGTATAATAACGCTCGATATTTGTAATAACAACACGACATAAATAATAGTATTTTAATTAATTTTTTTCATTCGTATTAATTAAACAATCAAGTAATTAAATTTTGTATTTGAATAACAAGATAAATGTGATATATTAAATGTCGTATATATAATTTCATATATATATTTGTCGAGTATTTGATGAAGAGTCAACGAGTATGAAGAAAATCATTTTATGGGACAACGATTATAATATTGTATATATGAAATATTCAAATGCATGTACCAGTGAGACCACGATGTTTTTAGTAATATAAATTTACTTCATCAGCATTGAATTGAGGGTTTTAAAGCCATGCGACATCCAAACTATTATACACGACCTCCATATATGTGTCATGTTACTTAAATTAAATTATAAAATAGTAAAATACTAATTAGAATTACTCACAGCTGACTGATTGAACCGACTTGATTGAAGAAGATTCTGAAAGAAAAAAAATACACAGTTTAATTTATAATTTGAATATCAAAAAAAAAATTAATAATTACAGATATTTAATAGAATTTAATTTATGTTTGCTTTTGATTGTTTGCTTTATAATTTAATTTTGTATTTCTAGAAGAGTGAATTTACGTGTGAATTTACGTGTGAATTAATGTGTAAATTAACACGTAAATTTACACGTAAACCTTCCTTTTCAAGATATTGACAAAATACATTGATAAGACGTAGCACAATGGCGTGCAAAGCAATATACTTAATGGATATTAATAAGATTATCGAACAAGGATAAAAGATCAAAGGACAGATCTTGTTATCGACACTTTTTGATTTATTAATCTTATATACAAAGTGTACATATTATTTTTTTTTATTGCAAAAAAGTTTCAGTATATATTAACATCAATAAATTATTATTTCTCAAGAACAAAAGTATCCTTGATATTTATTCTACCGAAATTATTTAGGATATAAAATTAAAATTAATTCATGAAATTTCTAAAATTAATTTTCGAAAATATGTAGAATGGTAATTGTTTTTAAAAAAAATTGAAATTGTGTGGATGAATATTGGTTGAGCATTAATAATTATTAGGTGTATATATTCAACGTCAACATTAATTATTCGATGTGGGTATATACGATTGTTCGAAACAGCAAACAATGAAACTCGAACGTGATTGCGCTCAAGTGCAATTTAAACTCATACCTTGAAGAGTGAGCCATTGTGGAAAATACTCGAAATATTTTTGGCAAAAACAATTTAAAGGAATATTTTAAACCCCAGTGTATACATAAACAAACAATAATCGAGATATTTTAGGCTCATTATTATTCTAGAATAGTACTCAATTTTTAAATAAAAAAAAAATACAGCTACGCAATTTTAATGATACTTTAAATACTAAACATAATGGAAGTAAATAAATGAATGAAAAAAAAAAAATCACTTGATCATTGTCAAGATAAACCTGTATACTGTCTTTATCTGTAAATTCAAGAAACGATTTTTATGACAAGTATAAAATCGTGATGTTATTTTGAAAAACAAAAAAATGATAAATTTATATAAATAAACATGTATGTTCTAAAAAAAGAGTCAACAATTTCGACCATATTTTGTGACAGATCGTACTATCATGATCATAAATTGCCCAATGTTTGTGTGCGCGTCAACCTGGCCAATTTTTTTTTTATCTTTTTATATGACAACATGCGCAAGCGAAGCTTGACTGCCTACGAAAATATCAGAATGTGATTTATGACAATGTCAGTTCTTCTTTTCTTATCCGTGATATATATAAAGCCAAGACCACAAACGCGTGGGGCTTATGTCTGATCCTATATTTTTCTATACTACTGGCACTTTACCTTCTCTCTTTTATTCTTCCATGACCAAAGACTTAACTCAATTCAAACGAGCCATGACGTGAACCACACACGTATCACAATTTAATATTTATTTATACCGAAAAAAAAAAATAAAATACAAAAGTTATATATATTTTTTTGCTTCCTTTTTATTTCTGTAATTTTTGGTTTTTTATATTTCTTAAAAATGTATTCTTTTTGCCTCGTTATGCAGCACCAAGTAAAAATTTCTACGAGGAAAACCGTTGTGGTGTATGCAAGGGAAAAAAAAAAACATCTCTACAGTTTAACGATCCTTGAAGCCAATATAATGTGCAAAAGAGGAAAAAAAAATATCTAGTATATACAGTTGAGATAATAATGATAAAAAAAATTGATATTATTTTATTTTTTTTTTGTATTTTTGTTGAAGGATGTCAAGACGATAAACGCAGCCACTTTGGTAGACATCTTTATCGTCACAAGGTGGTTTCCGATATAATAACTCAACGACAGCTTTTAATGATTGCCCTTAGGCAATCAGTAATGATCAGAGGAAGAATGAAAAATCATAAATGAACGTAAAAGATAAAAAAAATTGTATGTAAAGAAGATATTATTTGATATTTACAAAAAAAAATATACGTTAATATATACGTGACATTTTATTTAGTTTCATTTCAAGAATGTCAGGTAAAAAAAAAAATACATAAACAAAAAAATATAAAAAGCATTGTAGGCTTATACCTTCGCATCAAGTTTTTCTTATATTCATGTGCACAACCCTTGGGAAATCATTTTCATTTAAGATCAGCAAGTCCATGGCTTGTTTTTTTTTTTATTTTATTTATTTTTTTTTTTTTTTTGCATTTACTTTCTCGACAAGCGTCGAATCTAAGGCCTGAATGTACCAGTTAAAATGAGAAAAAAAAGAGAAAAGACAGCACTCAGAAAGAATAAAAGAAATCAGAGTCAAAAAAAAAAAGCTAAGATCTCTCTAAATCCAAGAAGATGGCATCGAATAAATTATTTCACTCTACGGTTTGCATGGTAATTTGCTTTCATGGAAAATCTTTGAATTGTCTTGTCTTTGAAAGGTATAAAAAAATCAATAAAAAAAATTTGAACGATAAGTAAAAGGTATAATAAAGAAAAATAAAAATTATTTTCCATTAAATCAGATACGAATTAGTCAAATCACCATCGACTTAGTACTTTAAATTTTTTATCGAAATAAATAAAATATTTAGCCATTACAAACAATTTAAATAAATTTATTTTATGGAAATTAATATTTTGATATTCAAGTTTTATTATATTTAATTTATTTCCTTTAATATTTAAATGAAAATTTAAACCAAATGAAAACTAATCGAAAGACCACGAAGCAAGATATGTGACATTCTATATTGACTCAGCCGAAAGTTTAGATTACTGTGCAGGTAAGATTGCAATTTTGAGTTTGAGCTTTCAACTGTTAGCCATTAAAGCTCAAAGAGACACACACATATATCTCAGAAATATTTTGGGAATTAATACACAACGAATTGTAAATACAAGAGACATATATAACAACATTCAAGACATTTTTAATTGTCAAAAGTTTAAATAATTCAATTTTGTTGTATTAAAGCTTTTCGTATTGTTCAAATAAAATTTATTTACATAGATATAATCGTAACACTAAAAATCTTCAATTTGATTTATTTTACAAATATGAGTTGAATTCAAAAGATTGATAATAAAAATTTACAATGAACAGAATAACATAAGCCAGTAGAAAAATAAATCGTAAAAAAATAAAATAAAAAAATTTAAAATTGCCAAGAAAATAACATGAACATAATACAAAAAAATAAAAGAGAATACTGTGTTGAATGTGTATCAATGATAATTCAAAACTAAAATCGAAAGATGTGTACGTCTAAGACGTTGTGTTTTATGTATTTGGCACGAGGCCCAAAGTGTACGTACGTGATTTTAAACGGAAAAAATACAGTTAAAATGAAACAAAAAAAAGATCAACCCTTCTATCACGTATAAAAAAAAATATGCATTAAAATAAAAATGAAAAAAGCTCAATTTTTTTTATAGCTTTAAAACTATTTACAAATATCAAAAACAAAATAAAACAAAAAATATATATATACCATATTAACAATAATATTTCATAGAATGAAAAAATGAATAAATAAATTTACAAAAATTTTCATATCCATAAAATTATTTCTATCTAAAAGCCGAAAGAGAAATATAGAAAAAAAGAAAAAAAAAAAAAAAATGGAAAATTCAGTTGAACTATATATTTATAATATTTGAGACGATAATTTATGGTCGTTGCACAATGAGCATCATAAATATTGGATAGTGGGTTGGACAGACCGTGTCGTTATTCGAGAAACTCTTGCTCGTGTTACTACCAATATATATTATCCTCGAAATCATGCCCTCAACAACCCTGTTTCGTTCAGCGAAATTTCGAATATAGGTGCCAGAAGGAAAGAAGCGATACACGCATCCGGCATACATAATTTATTTTTTATTATATTAATATATATTAAACTAATGCAAAATAACAAAAATAATTAATT
The DNA here is from genome assembly GCA_030523065.1 of Aphidius colemani. Lineage (NCBI taxonomy): Eukaryota > Metazoa > Arthropoda > Insecta > Hymenoptera > Braconidae > Aphidius > Aphidius colemani. Next base: position 54,336 of record JAPYYR010000107.1, on the reverse strand, counting down.
TCATAATTTAAATATATTAATTAACGAATTAATTAATTAATTGTCAAAGTGAAAAAGGTCTGTTAAAATATTTATAAAATTTAAATTTACATCCGTTATTTTAAAAATTACTAGACGAGCTTTTGTTTTTATGTTCACAATAGTATGATAATACTGATACACAAAATAAATTATTTTTTAATGATCATAAAGTAATTAAAAAACAATTTTTTTAACGACTTTTATCGGGTAAAATTAATCAAGACCAGTTGTCAATGTATAACGTAGAGCAAATATTTGATATGGTCACTATGTATAAATGATTATCATGGGAAAATCTGTTGGCAATCATATATAATCATGTATAAATATAATAGCCGAATGAAAATCAAAAACGTTTTTACCGATTGTTTGTACTTGATCAGATATCACAAATTTATTTTTATTTGTTTTTTTTTTTTATTTTTGGGCTGAACATGTGAAAAAGCATGATGTAGGTATAATTTTCAATTGAAAATAGTGCATATGGTATTTTGTGTGTATGAGTAAAAGAGACAAAATTTGAGAAAAAATAAAAAAGAGAACGAAATGCAAGCACTCGGGCGTTACAACAGTTAGCGATTTCCATTTATTTATGCAGCTTGTAAATACGTATACGACTGGATGGCGTTTGTTATCGATGGCGTCGATGCGTTGCAAGCTCACCCCTCTATATTTCCTCTATATTCTCATTCCAAAAAACTTTAGGATTTATCAGTAAACTGTATACGTGATGTTCCAATCCTTTTGTGCATTAAATTGCACAAAATCCTTTTTCGATATATATTGTAATAAAAATACTGAATTCAATTCAATGATGGTTTATCACAAAACTTATACAACATAAATACACATAATAATATTTAGAAGATTATTATAACAATATTCTTATTTATAAAGAGAAAATATATATTCAATTTTATTCCCCATGAAAGTTATTCAAAATTGCTTGTATTAAAATATCATAATGTATATATCTTATGATGTAATGTTTTGCTGAGTGGCTAATTGTTTTTATATATATATTTTTTTTTTGATACAGCTGGGCGATTCATTCATCCAAAGTCTGGCAAACCCTTTTTTCTCACCCTCTCTATGAATTTGGGCAGCGTTTTAGGATCCACAGACTTCCAGAACTGGAATATTCCAACAGACAGGGCATCCAAACAGCTTACCGGATGATCCGATAATCTCATTACATAGATGCTTGAAGGTGAGGATGAGGAGGAAAAACGAGGCAAATGTGAGGGAAGAGAAGAAAGGTAAAAGAGTTATAATACTCATTGTCACAATTTTCTTTTATTTTTTATTTTAAATGTGACAGCGAGAAAGAAACAATTGAAATTGCAATTTAATGTTGCTTAAAAATTTATATAAATATTATTTCAAAAAAGTATTTTTTATCTTTGTCATATTAATTTAATAATAAAGAGTTTTTTTTTTTAAATACTGATAATTTAATTTGGATGATTATGTAATTAATAATTTTATACATAGCACTTTGTTGTTTTGATAAGAGAAATTAAAGCTCAATGAAATTTTCAAGGGTAGTATAAGTGAGGTTGCCTCGTGTAGAAAATACAAAGCCCACTTCAAATATGACACGTAATTTTGTGTTGTATGTAGATACTGTGCAAGATGGGTTAGTTGAAGTGGATTGTGTTTGTACATTGAGTACAGCACTAACGAAGCTATCTTGGTAGAAATTCTACTACCCGAAACCAACTGATCAAGATTCTCTTTAAACACAAAACTCATATAACTGATTTTACAATGTGTCACAAGATACAGGTAGGTATTTGGCTACTAAATTGGGAATCACATCCTCAGGATTATATGAGACACTGAAAATTATTTTAAAAAATATAGGAATTTTTTTTGTAAAGAATTATCAAAACGTTTTCAAAATAAAAATGATTTATCTGTTCATTTTATGAATCTTTCATACAAAAAATCATTTTCTTTAGAAATTTTTTTCATAAATTCCAACTGTAATTATTCACACTTTGCAAACTGTTAAATTTTCTTGTTAACCATGTACTCTGATTATTACCACAGACACAAGGGTGTATATAGAGACAGATAGACACAATGAGAGTGGAAAATATAAAGAGAGAAATAAAATAAGAGTATGGGGTTAGAAAGTCCAATACGTTTTCGTATTAAGTGATACGATAAGCGTGGTAAAGTGGTAGCTCTAACATTGGAAGCTTCAAAATTAATTCTAGAGAAGAGTACCCGCAGCCTCAAACAAACTAAAACTAAAAGTTCTTTTTTTAATGAAAAATACTCAAGGATTATAACATAAAATTACATTACTATGTTCAAAAAATAATAATAATACTAAATAAATGAAAAACAATATATCAGAAAATTTAATAATAAAAAAAAAAAACAATTTTATGGAAAAAAAAATTATATAACCGATTTGTCAAGCGATTAAAAAGTTGATCGTTGCACATATGTGTTTTTTCACAACAAAAATCATCGACATCTGTCGTATCCAAGTTAGAAAGCTTTTTGAGTGGACGACCGTAATTTTTTTTTCTTTTTTTTACATCCCCAACAGGCGCGTTATATTGTTTTTTTTTTTTTAACATTTGTTTTTCACTATTTTTGTATTTATTTTATACCCAAAAAGGAATGAGTACAGTTGACACTAACATAAAAACAGAGTAGATAAAAAAAGTAGTCGATTTTTTTAATCTTTTTTTCTTTTTTTTGATATTTTTTTTTCTCATGAATTAAATCGGAATAGAGAATCAGTGCATTTACAAATATACGAGATACGAGAGTGAATCGAGAAGGCGGAAAGGATTACGAGGTTGATATAAAAGTGACTTTAAGATGGCAACGTTAGTATACACAAGACCAAGAAAGTGGAATAAGAAATTGTTTTTTTTTTTAAGGGATGCAACGACAGAAATAAAAAACAAATTGAAATTTCTACTTGCTTTAAATCCAATGAGTAAGGTAGCTTTGAAAAAGATAGTTGAAAAAGACTTAAATAATCAATTGACGGGCATAAGACTTGAGATGGTAAAAGGGATAAAAAGATAAAGAAAAATGCAATAGATAAGTCATTGGCCAGGAATTGAGAGTCGATAGGGTTGACCCGGACACACCGAGTGTTTGCGATCTTTTTTGCAGAGGCTTTTTGCTCAACCATCTTACGACTTTACTATATATCTATACTTTAAACCCTTTTTTTTATTTTATTTATTTTGTATTTTATTCGTTGCATTATTTATCCTTCAACATTGACAAACACACAGACACAAAATTCTATCTGATTTAAAAAATAAACAGTTAAATTCTTCGATGACTTTAAATTTGTTGAATATTTTATTATTTATTTTTGAAATTATTAATATTTTAGTCGTTATAATTTTATTTTTTATTTTTTATTAATAACAAGATCGATGAAAAAAGTTTTCAACCGCATAACTTTTAAGTCTTAAGATATAACAAATGGCCAAATTGTGAGATGCGATGGTCTGTGTGTGTACAAAACTTGATAAGACATTTTCAAGAATGTGCAAGAAAATTTTTGGGGTAAAAGTTTTTTATGATCAAATTAGTCACTTTTTATTACCATTTTTATCATTATTTAAATTTTATTTTACATATAGTATATTTATTATTTTATATTAATTTTTTTTTTCATATTAATTGAGTTCATTTTGAGATGAGATATAATCGTTAGATAATTGAAGTATTTAGGATAACGGAAAAACTAGATTATACTCACAACCTTCCTTTATCACTTTTCTCTTGAAAAAAAAAAAATAAAATAAAACTTTTTTCTCATGGAAACTGTTAAATTGCATATTCATGAAATACCCAAACCAATATTTATAAGTACTAAAAGCTCCGTGAATTTTCTCTTACTAAAATAATAATAAATTGAAACATTGTTATCGAAAAAAAAATAATACTGTATATGATAAAGAAAATTACACAATAATTACAGAGAAAAAAAAAGAAACAATGAGATAAAATAAATGTTGTTTTAAAAATAAAACAAGCCTTGAAATTATTACAGAGTTAATTGAGATTGAGCAGCAAGTTTGTAGCCATTTAAACCCGTCGATCTTTCATGGACCCTCTTAACTTTCAACCCTTATTTCAGGCACTTAAATAAATAAAGAAATATGATTTAAAGATGTATTTTTTTTTTCTTATGAAGAATATTTTTCTGTTACATTTTATATTTTAAACGCACTCATATACGAGTTGTAAAAATTATTTACGATCATTCAAACTGGACGACAATAAAAAAAACTTTGATATAAAGTCGTATTTTACAGTCTGCTAAATACATCGTCTATCGATAAATGCAGAAATTGAAGAAATAAAATAGAAAGAAAAAATTGTAGCTTCGATATCGAGTGGCATTGGAAAATGAAAATGCCTCAACTACCATTTTATTGGCAATGGCTATCAAATCTAACTGAGCCATCCACTCGAAGCACTTTGCATTTTTTTTTTTATATATTATATGGCAGTCAACTACGCATCAATCCAACAGTTAGTATCAAAATCGACCGAGTAAAAAATCCGTTTTATATTTTCTTAAAAAAATCCACTCGAAAAAGTCTGATAAAGCTTACGAAAAATAAAATTTCAAAATTTCCTTTATTTTCGATCGAACAAAAAATTATCGTTCGCTTATTTATTTAAGCAGCTATTTTTTTTATTATTCTAAAATTAATTTATAAATATTACCTCGATCAGTAATGAAAAAATATTAAAAAGAAATAAACCAAATTAGAAAAAAAGAAACAAAAAATTAGTAGGATAATTTTAACTCAATTTAAAAAAAAAAAATGCACTCTGATTTTTACTGGTATAAAATTGTAGAAAAAAATCACGACTAATTTTATTAATCCTATTAAAACAAGAATTTACTAAAATAGTCTTAAAACTATGCAGATAATCCCAGTGATATTTGATATAAAAAGCACAGAATGCTGAGAAAGTTCAGTGCCAAGTTGGCGAAACAATTCACAACCAAATGCGTTAAACAACCCTTTTTTTTTTTTACACATATTCTTTATTTTTTTTATACACAACGAAGTGTACTTCTTCGTAGAACAATCCAATACGAATTTTTGGGTGTACAGATGGCGACAGACTTTGCGTTTATTGTCTAGAAACATAAAACGAGTATCGAAACGAAGAAGTCTTTGCAAAAGTTTCTTTGTGTTACAAGAAAAAAAATGAAATAAGTAGCTGAGATAAAAATTTTGAAAAAAAAATAAATAAAAGTTATAGAATTTTTTTTATTTTTTAGCAAAAACTTTTATCCAATATTGTAGCATCTGGAGTATTTTTTTTTTTTTTTTATTTGTATATAATATTTGTTGTGTTTGAGAATGATACACGTGTGTTGAATTAAATTTCAAAACATATGTGTTATTATTATGCTCACATATCGAACTCACCCTTCAGCAATTTTTAATTATGAATTAATTAAATGTCAAGATACTGACATCTGTATACTGTGTAATTTACATATAATAACAAAATTTAATTCACATTTTATTTATACATTCTCATACCTAATAAATTCGTTTTATGATTTTTATATTTTCCAAAAGCTTCAAAAGCACAATTTAATATAAAACGTTTATTAAAAAAAGGTTTTATTCTATCAGAAAAAATTGGTAATCTATTTGTTCAAAATAAAATAGCAAAAATAAATAAATAAATAAAAAATCTTGAAGTAATTTTTATCTATTGTTTATTGCCTTTAATTCATTTGGTTTTTTTTTTTTTTTTCAATTTGATTATATATACTTTTTTAATAGGAAAATTTCGTCGCGTGTCTTTACAATTCGCGGCTTTTTAAGCTCGTAAAAAAGGGGATATAAGAACAAAGTAAAATAGCTCAGATTTAGACTGGAAAAAAATCTGAAAACTCTAAAGAAGTAACTTGATGATATCCAGGGAAATGAGAGGGTGGAAAAAAAACAAGATAAGTACGAATGCAAGCCCTCCATAAAACTCGGCCAACAAATATAAAAAAGAGCTCATTTCTTGTCTCATGACACTCAAATCGTTTCGCAATGGGAGATTACTTTTTCTTGCATTTATTTTGTTCTATATTATCCCCCATTTATTTATCTTTTTCTTCAACCTTTTAAAAACCCCCTTTTACCATAAAAAAATATAGTTCTTTTCTCATTGCTTTTGTTTTTGATATGTACAAAAATATAAACTATATTTTTATTATTATTTTGCTTCTTTTTTTTAGCAATAAACTCGATACAATAAAAAATTTTAAAAACATCACTAAAAAATGTGTATGTATATGGAAGACTTTTCATTGTGTTTTTTATATTTACAATTATTGTTGTTGCTTTGGAAAATATGATTGGCATTGCCATCAAAAAATCAAATTCAATATCAGATGTATTTTTATATGTAGCTATTTTTTTTTTTTTTTTTGATGTACAAATATTGAAAATAATAATTACTTATGATTGAGAATATTGGTATAATGAAAAAAAACAAGGATGGCTATTTTTAAAAGCCAATAAATGAGGAAAAAATGAAAAAATAAAATAATTTCGTGGCTAGTAGTGACATGTTTTACAAAACCAAAAATTCATTTATTTTATTTTTTCTATTTTTTCCATAGTTTTTCTTTAATCTCTACCAGTGTAACTAGTTAAAACAAAATCACGAAATTTGAGTTGTCACAAGTATTTTATTTTATTGTTAAAAATAAAAATCTCAATCTTTATTTATCTCATAAGAATAGTTTGATTGAAAAAAAAAAAAAATTATTTCATCGACTGTGTAGACTTTAAAGTACTTTAGTGTAGTGTTTTTAGTTAAAAAAATAATTTTTCTTTGGTTTAATAAATTAATTTCTGATGGCAAATAACAAGAATAATATGTAAACAAAATAAATATAGAAAATAAAATTACATACCTAGTGCAGCGTGTCGACGAGTCCGACCAGGTTGAATAGCCAGCTGATACTCCAAATAATAAATATTAAATTCACTTTACACAATTAAAAGAAAAAAAAAAATTATATGTTAAAATAACTCACACACGTCACTTCACACACGTAATTTTTGATTTTTACAATTGAATATAAAAAAAGAAAAAATTATACTTTAAAATAGCTCATTAGAAGCAAATACCAACAAAAAAAAAATAAATAAATGAAAAAAAAAAAAACAAAAAAAAAAAAAAAAAAAAAAAATTTTAAAAAAGAAAAAAAAAAAAAAAAAAAAAAAAAAAAAAAAAAAAAAAAAATGCCGTAACTCAACATCATACTGATATAAATAAAATCATCGATATCAAATCGATAATTAGACACATCTTATCACTTAACACAAAATAAAAAACAATTATTTCGATCACGACACGTAAAAAAAAAATAATAATCGTATAAAAAAAAACAGACGCCTTGAAGGTCATTTTTGATGGAGTAAATTTTTTGTTTTGTTTTTGCTCCTACAAACCACATAATACACTTAAATGATCACTCAATAGTCGAATTGTATTCTACTCACTTTATACTATTATATTATTACACTTTTATAATTAATTTACACTTTAAAATATTAACAATTTTGTGACAAATATTTATGCGTAATATGCGCGTCAGCTCCTCAAAAATAATTAAGATGGAGTGCCCCAATTTTTTTTTTTTTTTCTCAATCTAGAAGGCGGAAGTAAGGTACCATACCGGAAAAACAGCGACACAATAATTGATTACCAACATAAACAAAACAAAAAAAAAAATATTTAAAAAAGAATAAAAGGGTTTAATGACAATTCAAAAATTATTAGATATAATGATTAAATAATGCTTAATTAAATAATTGTTTATTTTTTTTTATTATTTAAAAAAATAAATTTCTAGAAATAAAAATCTCTTTTATATTAAAAAGAAAAAACTAAATTTTTCAGATAATAATATTTATTTATAATTTTAAAATATTTATATAGTACATTTAATAAATTTTAAAAACAAAATTCATTTAAAATATGCTCATCAGAGTGAATACAAGACGTCTTCAAACTCGTACACTTTAATATAACTAAATTTGAAAAGTTGAACTATAGTTTTCATTATAAATTCGATTACGTTTCTTGATGGATTTCAACGACGTTTATGTCTGTACAAATTTATATATATATTAAAATATACACAAACGTCGAATGCTTTATTATATTATAAACATGGAACTTGTCTCTCGTGAAATAGAAGATTGATATGAGAGTTTGGCATATAATTTGTCATTAAGAATAGATCTATTGATGTCTCAATATGCACAGCACACATTCAAATATGCCTGTCAACATGACATGTTGACTTGTTGGTGATTGAGACACTGGAGATTTGCAGCTATGATTATTCAATTCTCAAGTTCCTCAATTTAATTTAAAATATGGATATTCTAATGAATTTTATTAGTCAAAATATCAGGAAAAATTTTTATCATTTATTTAAATTAATATAATGATTTTTATCCTCGAGAATAAATTCAATAAAATTTAATTCACAGTTGTAATTAGTCTCTTATGTACTACAATGAAATGAAAAGTTTTATCTTTTTTTTTTACTCTAAAATTTTTAGATTGTATATCAAAGAACTGAAAGAGATCCTTCGTCGTCAGACATAATTTTATACGATTCGAATTGAATTCTTGATAAGGCAATTAGCTTCAAACGTAGTTTTGGATCAATGTATATATCTTTGGTTTATTTTTAGAATGAGGAGAAATAAAAAAAATATGGGAAAAGTTAAAATCGCCTTTGTGTCTTCATAAAAAACATCAAAATGCAGCGTGACCGGGTAACAATCAGACCGAAACATAAACTAAATCCAACTTGAAAATTTTTTTCAAACTTAGCTATACGTTTAAATGAAGAAAATAAATATAAAAATAAAACTAGTATCAAACAAAATAAATAAAAATACATAAGTTTGTTAAAGTAATTCAAATAAAAAATATAAATTTATATCTGCAGTTTTTATTGTAAAAAATGTACAGTAAATTTGTTAATTTGAAATGTTTTTTAAACTTGAATCACTTTATACACTGATATCGAGAATTTCAGTATAACAGTCACGTTGCATTGTTACGAGATAATACCACCCTCATCACCCCATCCAATTTATAGGAAAACCCGAAAACTTTGAAATCCCAATTCCAATTTCTTGTTTTATCCAATTAAACAAAACTCATTCACTGTTTGAATTTTAAAAATTTATTTAACCTTTCCTTTTCAAATAAATATAATAAAAATTACATTTATTTTATATATTCGATTATCTGTATGAATAAATAATTCAAAAATATATAAATCATTTGTTAACATGCAGAAAAATAATAAATGAAAAAAAAATAAAATACACAAAGCCATTGACAAGTATAAATAAAATATATTGTAAAATTTTATAAAATGAATAAAATTCTACTAGTTTTATGATATGAAAAAGAAAAAAAATGTGAAATCAAGCTTGAAGGTTAAAAAGAGATGAACAGATAAAAGAGGAAAGTGTAAAGCATCAAAGGGTTTCATATCGCTGGGACCATTACAAAGGTCAAAGACCGAATATCGCCAGTGGCCTGCGGTGATTTAGACACCACCTGAAATAAAAGCTCATGCAGAAGTGGAAGCTTCAATATATATATACCGGACACACGCAGGATAATAATGATAATAATTAAAATGGAAAAAAAAATCAACTTGAAATAGGGGTGGCATTGAAAATGGGGTGAGACAAAACCTATGCAAAAGAGAAGACTCGATTACACGTCACGAACAGCCGAGAGCCTATTTGGTTGCAATCGGTTTTTCATTACTGAAAAATAAAAAAAATAAATAAATGTTGAAAAAAAAAAAAAAATGATTTAGCTTTAAGCTTTAGATTTACCTGGCTGTGTAATGGCAAATTTATTTATTCAATTGAATTATGCAAACAAGAGCAGACAAAAATTGAGGAGAAATTATATCAAAGTTCAATTTGTTTATCAACAAAATACCTTTAATGATTGAAAATTTATTTTTTTTTTCACTTGAAAATATTATTAAAAGTTGGAAATCACTTTTTTTTACAACCCCCGTGAGCAATAGCATAATATAAATAATTAAAACTACTTAAGACTTATCTATTTAAAAACCATTAAAATGATATCAAAAAGGTACAAGTGGCGTCATCACTATGTGTAATACTGAGTTAGTTTAATCATCATAGATGTCCTTACATGAAAAAAAAACAATCCCTTACATAGTACCTTGTCACTTGTCAAAACGTAATGTTATTGTTTATCTATTTACTTTTTTTCTGACGTCAATAACGTTAGTAAAAAGTTAATAAATACTTCGATAGTATTTAATAAACTGCAATAAATTTTTCACAGCTGATTTTACATTTCGGAATATTAAGTCATGAACTTTAATATCAAGTTCATTATTTATTGATAAATTAACAAACCAAGTTATTGTTTACATTCAGATAAATATAAAAAAGCTCCCAAACAAAGAAAAAGTGTGTGTATTACAAAGAAAAAAGGGGAAATTGTAAAATACAATTGAATAAATTCTAAAAATAATTTTATTATTGAAATTAAAATAATAAACAAATCACAATGTCGATGGAAAGTCTCTCGATGAAACAACCTATTAAAAGACTGGAAATACCAATAAGTAAATTTAATGATGTTGCTATACCACATCATCTTGATCTGCTCAGAAGACATAAAAATAACATAAAAAAGGTAATAAATATTAAAAAATAAATAATAGCATTAGCTAACATTTAGAGCTTTAAAATTAAAGTTTCAGGCAGTAAAAGACTGGGACAAAGTCCAACGTGAACAAATAAATGCATCAAGACTTGTCAAACAATTGGAACAATTATTGTATGAAATGGATACATTGAGAGGTCAAGTTGAGCACTGTGATATTGAAAAATTTGACCAATTGACAATAAAATCAAGAAACAGTACAATCAGTGCAATCAAAGAGTACTTAGGTAATCAGGCTTATTTCTTGTTTGAATCGAAACGAACTGTAACTTGATAGATTAAAATCTATTTTAGAAATTCAATTTGATCCACCAAAAAAAATTGTTAAACCGACAATTGAAGATGAGGAAAAACTAGATCCTATAGATCAACGTTTTTTACAACTGCAGGATCAAGACGAAGATGTCAAAAGACAAGAGGCATGTCTTCATGCCTGGGAAGCACTACAAAATGACCTCCAACAATTACATCAACTCTTTATTGATTTTAACAAAATAATATACGTATGAATAATATTGATCTCGTTATTTTTTTTTCACATGATAAAATGGAAGAACAAAATGTATTGATGATTTTAAAAAATACATTTTTGTTTGTAGGAACAAAAGGAACATGTTGATCGTGTTGAAAATTTAGTTGAAGGAGCTCAGTTAAATGTTCAAGAGGGAAACAAAAGCCTTGAACAAGCATCGAGATATAAAGTTGCAGCATATCCACTTACTGCTGCTATTATTGGTACCTGTCTTGGTGGACCAGTTGGTTTGTTAGCTGGTATTAAACTTGGTGGATTAACTGCCATTGCTTGTGGTTTTTTAGGTAAATAAATTTTTAATCTCCTTCAATCATTAATTATTTATTAATCTAATTATGTATGTCATTTATTTTTTAGGATATACTGGAGGCACATTTGTTAAAAATAAACATCTTCAAATAGTTAATCAAAAAAGTGACCTTGAAATATCTATGGCAACCACTTCAAGTCCTAATCTACGAAGTTTAAATTCACAAAATAGCAGTAATGAATTGAAAAAAGATATTTGACGGTTTATTAATAATAATACAAAAAATGATAAACAATTTTGTCAAGTTGTGTAAATAAAACTTTGCATATTTTTCTAAAATTACTTGAAATAAATTTCGAATTTATATCTGGTGATTAGTGTTGTATATAAAATTAGTCTAGCTGGAATTCATAAGCTTTAAAAAACAACTGTATATTCGCAATAATATAAATTATTTAATAAAATTATTATTGGCTTTTTAAATGTTTTTTTATTTTGTCATGCGCCATTTGTATTTAGCTTGGTTCCATTTTCCATCACAAGGGAACGGTTGAATTTCAGATCATTTCAGATTCCACTGTGTTTCACAATAACAAGTTGTCTGTCGAAAAAGTATTTGACAAAACAGCTGAGTGAGTATTATTATTCAATAAATTAATTGATTTATTATATTGTGCTTATGTTGTTTTATAATATAAATATGTTTTGATTGTTTAGGATTAATAATTCACCAACATGAATACACGTATTCTTGGATTACCAACAATTCCAATATTCATTGGATTGGTCATTTGGCGAATCCAACGTCTTCGTGAACCAGAGTAAGTTTATTCTATGCATCATGTGTGCTATATGTTCAACTAATTAAATAATAAAAAGATAGAAATATTAATAAACAATTGTTATTTTTTAGATGGTGGGAAATTGAAAAACACAACAGAAAAGTTGGAGCTTCAGCTGGAGCATAAAATTATCTAACGTCTTTTGGATTTATTTATAAAAATAAATTGTTTCTTTATTAATTTATAGTCAAATAAAAATTCTGTTATTATAAACAGTTCAATCAACATTGTTAAGTAATTACTATTCATTTCTAAATATCATTATTATTGTTTTTATAATAAATAAATAATAAGCACATCTTGTCGATTCTCTAAAATACTGTATTATCGACTTGAAAATAGATGGTTTGTCATACATAATTATTACTATATTAGTATATTATAATATTATCATATGATATTATGATTTATTGCAAACAATTCATTCGAAAAAACTAATCTGTGCTATATTGTCTGCAAAAATAATCTAAGGTATGTCCTGGCTTGCAACAATTATAAACAAAAATAATAATAGTACAAACACACTTTACAGTTAATCTACAAAAAAATGTACCCATCATAATTATGCTAATTATTCAACATTGATTAAATAATATAATACATATAACAAAGAGGCATTAGTGTAACCTAAAAAACAATGACCAAATAGAAGTTAAACTATGAAGACTCTAGTCTTCATAAGTTAAACTAATGTGAATTATTTTGTTTATTTTTAACAGATTGATAAAAAAAGTAAAATAAATTTGAAATCCAATAATGAGACCAGAACCAGAACAACAACAACCACAACCACCCATTAATAATGATAATAATGAAGTTCATAATCGTGATGGTGCAATGATTGATTATCATTTTGAATCAGCACGTCGTGAATCATATAGAAATTGGCCATTGGCATATATAGATCCAGTCGAATTGGCAGCAGCTGGTTTCTATTATACTGGTGAAAATGATAATGTACAATGTTTCGAATGTCATATTGGATTAAGAGATTGGTGTAGAGATGATAATCCAATGACTGAACATCGAAAATGGCAATTAAACTGTCGTTTTATTCGTAACATACCATGTGGTAATATTCCAATGGATAATTGATGTCATTGATGCCAATGCAATCATATTAGGAAGGTACCATACCGAGTAACGAGTACTTTTATAATAAAAAAGAAGACCAATGTTTAATCAGTTATTCATTTTATTATTTCATCTAAACATATAAGTATTAATATTATTTAATACTGATTCTGTATTTTATTCAATAGCAGTTGTTACATATATTTTTTCTATCAATATACTAATTAATAATAGCAATAAGACCAATATGATACAAATATTTTTACATGTTTTTTAAATATACACCAAACAATATTTAATGATGAATAAAATTATTAAATATTTCAATTTAATAACAATTGTCTACAAAAGTTATCTAGAATATTTGCTTATTTGTAACAATTATCAATTATAAAAAAAAAACATTTAAACAAGTGACAAACCTCTTTACCCTTTACCCTCTTAAGTGACCCAGTAGCGCTTTGCAACAATACGGCCATATTGAACATTATAATCTAATAAGTCATGAAAAAGATATTTTTTTTTTTGGACAAGGATAGTTGTACTGTCAAGAATCTTCACTCAAGATCAAGAAATGAAAATAATCAAAATAGAAAATTTACTTATTGATTTTATATAAAAAAAAAAAACTTAATATTTAATTTTTTTTTTTGTAAATAAAATAACAATAACAATTTTGTTATACGTCGTTTCCACGACACCAACGAAACACGCATATCCCAGTTTTATTTTATGTATCAATGATTATCGAAACTATTTTTTTTTTTTCTGTTCATTTGGTCTCTCATATAAACACTATTGTGTTGTGATATTATTTCATCAAGTGATGTGGCTGATTGGTGACGTTTCAATCAAGACTTAATTATCCCGTTAATAAAAAATTTTGAATAATCAATCAGAAAATTAATAAAGGGTTGATATAAAAAATGATAAACAAGGTGATTGGACTCCTGGTGGTCCTGATCATCATCATCAGCAATGTCAATGCTAGGATACACAAACTTCAGATAAAGGTCAGTTATGTTGCACAATAATGCATTTTAATTTTAATTATTTTGTTATTTAAATATTTATTTATTTTTTATTTAAAATGGCGAGGGACTTGTCAATTAGTTTTATTTTTGTTTATAATTATTTTTTATCGATTATAGGGTGATAGCAGGAGGTACATTGCATTGACAACATTTGGATTTTATGAAGGAGGATTATTATCTGTCAACATGACCAATTTCAGAATGAGCAATTTTGATGAAAATGCTGTTGTAAGTATTTCAACTATTGATTATTCCGTTTTATTCTTCCTCTTTTCATCATGATCCCCTTAAAATATTTCATCAGTTTGTTTTTAAATTATTATTTTGATTATTTTGGTAGTTTAATGTCTTGATATCCAAGTCTTACATATTAAGAAAAATAATGTTGTATATTTTCTTTTCAGTATGGATTTAGTTTAGATCGAACACTCAGTGATGCAATGAATCCATATTTGGATCGTCATCAAGAAAAATGTCTACTAAATGATATACCAGATCCAAGATATGATTTTTTGATAGACACAATGGATGAGAGCTCAGTTATCTATCTAACAATGGATTTAAAAAAAAACCTGTAATTATTATTTTATACTTAAAGATATAGATAAACAAATTAACAATATTTTTATTCTACAAATTGATGATTTATTATTGCAGAATGAGAGTCAATTGCAGTCAAAATACAAAGTCACTACATATTTATTCAAAAATGCCAAAACTGACAAGTTACAGAGCAAAAAGATCATCACAAATAAATAATTCATCATTGTCATCAAGAAATAGAAGAGACACTGATTCTCATGGTAAGTTTTGTCAAATGATTTCTTAAAAAAATGTAAATACATATTTGTGGTGTCCTTCATCCTTTTGGAATGACATAAGTATAAGCAACTAAAGCATCTATTGGCATTAGTCCAAGTGCAGCAAAATGACCTAGCAACTTGTATTAATAATAAAAAGAAAAAAAAAAAAATTAGAGGCAATGTACTTGTTAAAATTATATTAAAATATTTCAATCGTGACTGAGGAAAAAATTTTGTTGTTTATAAACACACAATGAATAATTAAATAAATTAAAATGATGAAAGAAAATTATAACAAGATCATTGCACCATGTGTTACATTGATGCTAAATTTATAAAATTATTTCAAATATATATTTTTGTTATTTCCGGGGTAATCCAGTTTTTATTAATAGAATTAACAACCGGGTGTGCATTTTGTTGAGCCAACAGGTGGATGTCTATGCACTTGTATTTATTTTAAACACATTTTAAATTATCCAGCTATTAAATTCAATCTATATTTTTTTTTTAAACATTTTTATTTTATCAATAAATAGTTTTATAATTTTACCAATTCAAAGCTTAACTTACAATTAATTTTATTCATCAATCAGTCGATTTTCTATTTAATTTACAATACTAAAATTTGTTGATAGTTTTTTTGTTTTGTTTTTTTGTCAACAACAAGTTTGATTAGAGAAAAAAATTATAGCTTTATCAACTTTTACATATTTTTTTTCGATATATAGTTAAATACCAGGCAATTAAAATATATTTTTTTTTAGCTTTATGATGATAATTGATCATGATTTAATTTGATAGTTACATTGGAATTTTATTTCATCATAAACCAAAAATAAATTTACTGTCCTCGATATTATAAATAACGACTAAAAGACATCAGATATTTCTGTGATTTTATTAAATAGTTAATGTCATTTTGGTGATGAGCTGAATTATTTATATAATTAATTCAATTTTTGTTGCAGAAATTCAAGATGTTAACGAAGTGCAGAATGTAAATGGAGCACAAGATGTCAATGAAGAGCAAGATGTTTGCTCAAATATTAATTTACCAATTGATGTCAAAACAATTGGTAATGTCAAATATTTCAACACAACATTCCACATGTATGTTGATAATAAAGACGAAGTGGGTCTTTACAATTTATATTTCCACAGTTGTCCAAATTATAATTATGAAAATCCAACTTATATTGACTTTACTGTGAGTTTAATTTACAAAAATCCATTTATTTATATATTTGAATATTATTAAAAATATATTTTACAATTACAGATGAATATACAAGAAAGAAATGGTCTTAATTTTCTTAGTGCTGGCGAAATGCCACTTCCATCATTGTATTTTATGATGTCAATATTATTTTTTACATCTGGATGTATATGGATTTATGTATTAAGAAAAAGCAAGTAAGTAAAATAAAAAAAATTATTTAATTTTCAGTTATACATTGTGTTAGCATAACAAGTATTTACTTTAATTACAGCCATCCAGTATTTAAAATACATTATTTAATGGCTGTATTGGTCTTCCTAAAATCATTATCACTATTATTTCATGGAATCAATTTCCATTTTATTCAAACAAAAGGTGAACATGTTGCTGCATGGGCTATTTTATTTTATATAACACATTTATTAAAAGGAGCTGTATTATTTATAACAATTGTTCTTGTTGGAACTGGTTGGGATTTTATAAAACACATTCTAGCTGATAAAGATAAAAAAATATTTATGATAGTCATACCACTTCAGGTAAATAAACAATTAAATAAACAAATTTTCTTATTAGCTAATCATTATAATTAATTGCTAGGTACTTGCTAATGTTGCTGAAATTATTATTGAAGAGAGTGAAGAAGGTGACATTGAACATAAAACTTGGAAAGATGTATTTATTCTTGTTGATCTACTTTGTTGTGGTGCTATTTTATTTCCTGTTGCTTGGAGCATTAGGCATCTTCAAGAATCAGCAAATACCGATGGAAAAGCTGCAATTAATCTACAAAAACTTAAACTATTCAGACATTTTTATATAATGATTGTCTGTTATATTTATTTCACTAGAATCATTGTATACTTATTAAAAGTAAGTTAATAATTTTGTCAATTTTATACACTTTAGATTCACATAACACTTAATTTGTTCTTCTTTTTTTAGATGACTGTACCATTCCAGTATGAATGGCTTGATGAACTGTTCCGTGAATTGGCAACTTATATATTTTTTGCCCTCACTGGATATAAATTTCGTCCAGCATCAGCTAATCCATATTTTACTGTCGATGATGACATCTCTCCGAACGATGATGATGATGAAATGGATGTTGTGTATGTTATTATAATTATTATATTAATTTTTCTCATTCATTTATTATTGTTTAAGCCATTTTATTTCGATTATCAATACATTTTATTTTAATATCACCACTGCAGTATATTTTCCAGTGTATCTGGAGGAAGTGGAATCACTGAGGGACTTGGAAAAGTCACGAGAATCATTCGACCAACAACTTCTGAATTCACCATGGATCAAGAAGAACGTGATAGCCTTATTAATAAACGCGAGGCATCATATGATTATGATTAATTTTTCACTTTAAAACAATGAGACTCAATAACTTTTTAGGAAAATAATTTACATTATTATAATTTTTATTCCTAATTAGTTAAATTTTTTTCTATAGTCATTTAGAAAAGAAAACCAACACATTTCCATTATTTTTTTCGCCTTTTGTTTACTGATTTTTTTTTTTATTTAAAGTTTTTGTTTTTTTTTTTTTTTTGAGAATTTAAGAGTATTGAAGTGTGGATGTAGCTAGTTTATAATTATTCAGTCGTGAGAATTTATTAATTTGTGATAAAATCATAAAAAGTTTCTAAATTTTCATATCTTTTTTCTTTGTCCTTTTCGTATTTTTTAAGTTCCTAGAATAATTATTTAATAAAAACATTAAAAAGAAGCATACGTTGATGCAATGCAGACATTATTCCGTTATATTGTTTAGTATTTAATTATTAAAAACGATATCTGTGGTACCAAATAAGTAATTGAACAAAAAAAAGTTGAAATTAAAAATAACTGTATATTGATTCTAGTAATGATAATAATTAAACGATAGGTTTATTTATTAATTATTTTTTTTCAACTGTAATGTGCACACAAGTACATAGATAGTCGTATACTTGAGTTTAATAATAATTTTATTATTATTATTAATAAATACATTTTATTTCATTGTTAAATAACATATATTCAATTAAAAAAAAGTAATAATTGTATGGAAAAAAGAAGTAAATGTGAATGAAGAATAAAGTTATTTTTATGAATAAAAGTACATTATTATTGTTAATTGTTAAACGTTTTAATTATTTTAGGAACGCATTATAAAGTGAACGTTTCATGAAAACTTGTCTTTCTTTTACCGTTGGATAAAAGCGATAAAAGAAAAAAAGGTTAAGGTTCTTTCTATACTGTTCTATACTTACAAATGAGCTAATGAACAATAACAAGTGAAAAAGAGATACGAAAACATGTGTGTTTCATAGATAAGATTATTTATTTTTTATTAAAAATCTTAAAAATTGTTAGTAAATTGTTGATATATATTTTTTATACTAAAATACTTTTAAGTGTAACAAGTGTTTCTAAACAAAACGTATTAGAAAAATAAGTTTTACCTTTTACTAAATAGATAAATTAGAACAATGGATAAAGCAAAATTACCTGAAAATTGGATTGTTAAGCAATCTAAAAATTACCCAGATCATGTTTACTATTTTAATGTTAAAACACACAAAACAACCTGGGTTAATCCAAATAAAGCTGCTGATAATGAGGTTTGTTGTAATAATAATGTGCAATATGTTGTTACGAAATTAAATTTACGATTTCTAATAAATATTATTTTTAGCCTGTAGATGAAGATGAAAGTGATACAGAACCATCATCATCTCCACCAGTTGTATCAGCAAGTACTCCCAATCGTCTAAAATTACGAGCCAAACGTAAACTGTCTTCATCAGTTGATGAAAGTGTTAACAAAACATCAAATGATACCCCACAAATGATTGCATTACGTAAAAAATTAGCAGAAAAACAATCAAAAACAACGAAAAGTCCAATTATAAAAAAGAACATAACCATGGAATTAAAAATAAATGATAAAGTTTTGGAAAAAAATAATGAAAAGATAATTAAAAATAATTCAAGACAATCATTAACACCACAAATGAAATTGATGCAAGAAAAACTTGACGCCAGAAGATCATTACAAATTAAGAGTAATAAAAAACAAACAGTTGTCCCAGTTGAATCTCCATCAGTTAAAAAAACTATACCTGAACCTGAAAATAATCAACGAACAACAAGGCTAAGATCAAAGTCACTACTTCAAGTTATCAACAGATCACTTGATAAAACTTCCGAGACAACTGAAGCATCTAAAAAAACTGTTTTAAAAAGAACACGTGATGATGAAGATGATGATGAAGTAACTGAAAAAGATTATCCAATAAATAATAGCAAAATTACAAGAAAAAGTTTACCACAAATCGAAAAAAAAACTAAAGCAAATGATAGATTAAAAAGATTAAGAAGAAGTTTAAAGGAAGAAAGTAATGAAATGGATACAACTGATGTAGCTGAAAATTCAAAAAACCATGTAAAATTAAAAGAGCATGAAAAAATAATGAATACAAAACCAGCAAGTGTCGAAAAAAATGGTCTAAAACGTATAAGAGAACAAGCAAAAAATCAATTGAATGAATCAAGAAAAGAATTACAATTAAAAAAAGTAGCCAAGTATGATGAGGATAATTTACAAGCAAGTGGTTCAATGGATCCACAGCTAGAAACGATAGTCGAATCACCAGATATATATTATGAAAAAATGGATTGGGAGCCAGTTGAAGATGAAGAAATAATAACTGAAGTTGAAGCTGTAAGAATTGAACTGGGTACTGAAGAATTGGATATTCAAATGAATGATATAATTGAAAATTCACTTGATTTAACAGATGGTACAACAAACAACCCACATGAAAAGAAACTTTATATTGTTATTGATACAAATGTTTATTTATCAAATTTATCAACAATATCTAGTGCACGTGATGCTGAATTTCGTAATTATGGTCATCCAATTGTTGTTGTACCATGGACAGTATTACGTGAGTTGGATTATATAAAAGATGATAAGAAAAATACACGTAGTGAAACACTTAAATATAAAGCAAGACAAGCTATTAGTTTTCTTCATAAACATTTTTCAAAAAAACATCCACGTATACTTGGTCAAACACCAAATGACGTTGCTAATAATCGTCAAAAATTTTCAACAAGTTGTCCAGATGATGAAATATTACAAACATGTTTACAAATACGTGAAAATAATAATTATGTTGTGCTATTATCATATGATAAAAATCTTTGCAATAAAGCAATGATACATGACATTGTTACAATTGGTAAAAATGATCCATTAGAAAAAATTGATTATATTAATATTGGTGATGCACATGATGAATCATTTTTATCAGCAAGTTTGAATAATTCTTATAATGAAAGATTTGATGTTACAATGACAGCAATGCAAAAAGAATTACAACTTGCTGGTGAAATATATGATGAAATACAAGAAATATTAACTGAATTTTTAACAGTTATTGTTACAAATGAATTGAAAAATTTATATAATCATCATTGGGAAAAATATGTTTTGATAAAACCACCATGGACAATAAATACTGTATTAAAATGTGCAATTAAACATTGGATTGCTGCTGTTAATGAGTCATTTATTCGTAAAGGTGAAAATATAATAAAAGAACTTTATGATATTGTTACAAAATTAGAATGTAAAAAGCTAAATGATGTTGAATATTTTATTGAACTTGTATGGAAATTAATGCAGTGTCTTCAAGAAAAAAAATATCCAAATTTTCTTATAAATATATCAAAAAAAATTGATGAAATTAGAGATAAATGTAAAGATGCTTGTTTAAAAATAAATCAACAATTATTAGTTGAAGAAATTGGATTTGAAAAAGATGAAGATAAAGCTGAAAGTCGTGCCAATGCTGCATTTCAACATTTTGAAAAAGTTTACCAATATGCACGTGATATTTGGTAAGTTGAATGATAAATAAAAATTAATATAAATTATGTAGGTAAAAAAAAAAGCAAAGGTAGTAATTTAGATTGTATTTTTTTAGTGGTGCTGCTTGTGAAAATATGGAAATGCCATGTTCAATACCATATCAACAATTAAATCCCCCATTAACACCAGTTGAAATACGATATCGTCAGCCAGAAGTTGCTTCACAAATTGTCCGGCTTCTTCATGTACTTGGATCAGCATTGGAGGATGTCAAGGGACTTAATCCACCTCATAATTCAGTAATGTCACTTTATCATGCACTTGAATCATTTTATTCAATTGCACTTGAAGGTAATAATGATGTTATAACACCTCTTGATGTCTACTGTTGTCTTACAAGAAGAGAAAAAAATCTACATGCTGGTATCAAACAATTATCTGATTTGAGCTTACATTTTTCTCGTATGCCAAGTTACAAATGCAAGTGAGTATTATCTAGTTAATTTCTTAATAAAAAAAAAAAAACAACGCCAAAAATAATTATAAAAAAGGCACTAGAATAACAAGTAACAAATAAAATGTGATAAATAAAATGTAAGCCCACCGATGGATAAACCATTCATTTATTTTTATAACTAAAAAAAAAACGAAAAAATCACAAAATAATATGTATAATTTTTCTTATTTTTAAATTCTCTTAACCATTTTATTTATCACTTTGAAGAAAAAAAAATTTAACTGTCGTTTAAATATATTATTAACTCATAATATAAAAGATAAGTTTGTTATAAATAAACGAGAGAAAAAAAATTGTTGATTATTTAATTTAGAAAAAAAGTGAGGTGGAATATTTGTTTTCTTTTTATTTTTATTAAATGATAAACAATTAATTACGATAAATAAGAGGAAAACCATCACTCGGTGGTTGTAGCCAATTATCTTTAGAATATATAACATGTTTTGTTTCGATAACATGAAAAGTGTATGCATGTCGTGATGCATTAGACTTATTTGGTTTTGAATAATGGACAACTTGTCCATCAAGCATGACACATGACCCTTTTTTAACTGGTACAGCTATGAAGCTATCAGCTGAATAGCACGGTTCTGATTTATCGAAAACAATTAAATCTTTTGAATTCGTATCTTTATTTCGTATATATCTTCTATGAACACCACTCTTATGAGATCCAGGTGCAATCCAAAGACAACCATTGTCAAGTGTCGCATCATCCAAAGCTATCCAAAAACCCAGTAACTTTGATGGCTCGGTGTAAAGATATGTTGCATCTTGATGAACACTTACTGAAATTTATTAAATTGTTTTTTAAGCGCATATATTTTAAGACTACTTTGATCTTCGTAATTTACGTTGATATTATTTATACCTTCTGATCCAATACCAGGATTTTTATAAATATACATAGATTGACAAAGTGCTGGCTCTTGAAAATCCAATTGAAATGCAACTTCTTTTATTCTTTCGTCGAATGTTATTTGCTTGAATGTTGGATGAAGCCAGCCAAGTGCGTGTCCGACCTAAAATAATAAACATGACAATAAATAAAAATAATAATATAAAATATTTGAGAGTACAAAATAATACTAAACATCTTGAAGATATTATTATATTATGTTTTTCAATATTAAATTTAAACATATTGAGCCGATTTACCTTATTTAAAGCAACTCGCGGATCAACTTTGAGCTTCCCATTTTCTTCAAGTGCATCTTTTTCAAAAAAATAACTTATTTTATTTGCCGAATCAATAAAATACATCTCTTTACTCTAAAATAAATAAATAAGTAAATAAATTTAATATAGAAAAAAATATATTATATATTTTACCTGTGATCGATCAATTGTGCTAAATATTTTTCTTTCATTTTCCGGTGGTAAATTATTTGTCAATTCTTCACCACATTTTTTGAGCTCATCAACTTCGTCAGATGTAAAATAATTTTCCAGTACAACATAGCCATTGTTTTTAATCTGCAAAAAATATTAAAAAACTTTTGTCAGTTACCAAGTTATTTGAACATACTGTTAATGAAACAATTGAAAATTATTTGGCAACACTTCAAATAACGTTGACTTGTAAACCCAAATTCTAATATTTTTTTGTTCCCTTACTTCAATGAAGGTCGTTTGAGCTTAGTTTAACTTAACTCAACTTTGTTTAATGTTATTTTGCAATAAAGTTATGTACTAAATCCACACATACTCGTTAAAATATTCATATAATATTCAACAGATAATTATAAAATTTATAATACGTTTATGAAATTTGATAATAAGCCTAATATTTGAAACAATTTTGAATTTTTGATTGAATATAATAATTTATAAAATGAAAACAAAACAGTTTATAGTACAAAAATAGAATTTAAACAAAAAAAAAAGAGAAAAGAATTGATAAAAAAAAGAAACGTAAATAGGTAAAGGTTTTACTAGACTTTCTATTTCGATTATCGCGAAGGTACTCCCTTAATTAATAACGTATTGCTTAATTTTTGTGATTCAAAAACACATAAAAACAATTTCAACTAATCGATATTCAACCTAAACACTCAGTAATTATTGTATTTCAATTAAATAGTTACTCTGAATAGCCGACGATGACCAACAGTACAAAGAAAATCAATTTTCTAATACCTAATAGCCTCATACGTATTGCTTCATCTTTATAATACAAAAAACACATGAAAAATAATTTTACCCATTCAATAGTCATACTTAACGCTTATTACTTATTTCATGTAATTGAATTTCAACTCTCATTAGTGAAAAATTTATTTAAAAAAAAAAAAGAGAAAAGAATTTATCATGAAAGGTCATCTATATTTATCCTCTACCCTTCCGGGATGCGTTGGTCAGTCTCAGGTTCAATGAAACCCGCCTAAACATAGTTTCCCCTACTATTGGTTTCATCCAACCGATAAACATGTTGTTTTGTTATTTATTTATATTTGTATTTGAATCAGCGACATACCATCGTGGCTTACCTCACGCACCTCTCTCAGGTGAATGTATCAATTCGCCGTTACCAAACAAGTCTTGAGCTCAATCACCATGAGGCCAAATACAACAAAAACAAACCCAGTCTTGTAATATAAATAAATATTTAAAGATAAAAAAATAAATAAAAATATATACACAAATTGTTTATGCTTTTTTTTTGTATAAATTAAATGAAGTTTAATAATAATCGGTGTCAATTTTTATCAGAGGCTGTAACGCTTATCAATATCTTTAATTTGAATCTAATTTGAATAATCTAAGTTAATTATTATGGAAGTTATAAGACTTATGTTAAAAAACATGCATAGAAAACAATACTATGGTGGGACGCTTCGCGTCTATCTCACCTCCGTAATAAACATGTGGGTTTAATAATTTTAATACATGTATGGAGAAATCGAGATATTTATAAATAATAAATAAATATTATCATAATCTGGTGGTGGAGATAAATGCATGTTTGGTTCCTTTTTATTTTTCTTTTTTCATGAAATATAAATTAATTTTATTCAATTCATGGGCATTACATTGTATGCTCGTTTATATTTCTTGTTTCTTCTTATTTTATTTTTTTTTTTAGATAAATAATTGATATAATTTGGTCAACATGTGGGCTATTTTTAGTCAAGAGAATGAAAAAAAAAACTCAGCGGGATTAAAAGTTGACTTCTTGTTAATAAAAAAATATAAATATGACTCATCAATTTTATTCGAATATTTTATGGAAATTTAAATATATTTTTACTTTCTCAAATTTCCATACTTGGTTTATTTTTAAATTTCGATTTAAAATATACAAATTTACAATAAGAATAATGTCTAAGTATTTTTGTTTGTTTGTTTTATAAATAAATATTTGTTAATTTTTTTAGATTAAATTAAATTTAAAAAACAAGTTGTAATGTATATTAAAATAGAATGAAATTCGTGAATGAGCAAAGAAATATGTATAGTATTTCCTCATTCTTAATGATGACGTCGACTTATCCAGTCTTGTCACCAAATTCCATGGTAATAAAAAATTAAATATATTGTTATTTGAAAGTTTAATAATACACGTCTTAAACAATAGAAATAAAATCGAAAAAAAGCTCATTGTTTCGAAACGACATTAGCCATCAAATGATTTAAATAATGATATATATTTTTTTAATTGAATAACAATGTATATAAACAAATTCTATTTATTTAATAAATAAATATAATTCAACAGACCTGAGATTTAATGTCTTTCATATTGATACGTTGTTTCTCACACAAGCACTGAATGAAAACTAATCGTCAACTTTTTTTATCTCGTTAATAGTCTCTTTTATTTTTTCCCCTTCACTGAATCTATATTTTTATTTGAGGTTTTTATTTGTATGTTTCTTTATATTTAATTAACAAGGTTTCATTTATTAATTAGATAAAAAATTAGATTTTAGTTTAGTCTAATGTACTGTAGATTACTTTCTAACAAACTGATGATGAAAACTTTTGAGTAGTCAAGCAACACACAAACATGAAACTGACAAATATTTGTTTGATGAAAACTTCACGTATTGTGAATATATATATATTGATACAAATGCAAATGGATCAAACTCAAATGTTGTTACTTTGCCAAGATACGTTTAATTTTTGCACACGATTTTTTTTCATTTGAGTGTTGGATAGCACTTTGAACATACTCGTATACATTTATTTACTCGTACTCGTTTTGACTCAGCTTATTTGTATTTAAAATTTCATTATCATTTCTCTTTTTTTTTCTTTTCAATATGAGTTAATTGTTATCGTGCTGGAGATATGAGTTTTTTATTCGTTTAAAAAACAATACTGTCCATAGGGTAGATAAATATATAAATTAATTTATTTAAAAGTATTTTTTTTAAATAAACAAAAACATTAAGATTCAAATTGAAAAACATAATTAGCTTCTTATTTTTTATTTTGTTTTTTCATTTTATTAATTAAAAATATTATAACACAGACATAGGTAATTAATTTTAATCTGTTGAAAAAAAAAATCTTTCACGTGCACGTGCATGTAAAAAAAAAACAAATAAATATAAAACTAAATAAATCCAGTGTTTTTTAATATTTTATTTTTAATGTCGAAGATTATCAACAAAGGTTAAAGCTATTTATGAAAATAATAAAAATTACTGTGTAAATTTACAAATTAATTGTTATTATTTGTTCTCATTATTCAAAATAAAAAAAGTGTTTTCTTTTTTGCAACTAGAAAAGATAAAATCAATTTTAAAAAATTATGTATTTTTAATATTTTTGATTAAAAAAAAGTATAAAATTATTATTTAATCAAACTTATTGTGAAACAAAGATAACATAGAAATTAGATTGACCTTTTAATATTTTTCTCAAACTTGCACTTGAATATTAAATAAAAAATAAATAAATAACATGATAACATTTATTCATTATTTTTTTTTTTTTATCAATTTAATATCTCGTGCTAATTAGAGTTAAATTGACACGTGGTACTTGTTTATAAGTACAAAGTATATTTGAGTATAATAATAAATAAAACAGACATTGATAGTAATCGTTAATATAAAAAATATATTAACATGAAATGATAAGAGAAGGAACATGTGTGCTCTTTGATTCAAGTTGGAATAATACATTGTAAAATCATCTATAGGATAATAGCTAATGATAGTAGCACGTGGACAATCAGTGATCGTAATAGATATAACAGAATAATAGGTCGACGTGCCCATATGGGGTCTCTGGGTTAACCAATCTATTGTTATCTAGTTACACTTTATTGTTCAATTTACAATTTCTTTATCATAATCTTTATTTCCTCTCTTATGTTGATATACTTCCTGACAATTATCAATTGTATTTTAAACATTATTATTTCTATTTTTTGTTTTAAATTATTTATTTATGAGTGATTAAGCTAGAAGAATATTCAGTAATTAATTTACATAGAAAAGAAAAGAGAAAACAATGAAGAAAGTAAATGAAAAAAACATCATTATCATGTCAACTTGCTATCACATAAAAAGCAAAATCAAACTCAATCAAGTTTATCATTCAACAGCAAAAAAAACATGTTAAATTCTTAAAATAAATTTAAAAAAACATCGTAATAATAAACACTTGTTAAGATAAAAAAATGGTATTTAATATAAAAGAAAAAATCATAGATCGCATGTTTTAGATTTGAGACCAACATGGGTTATCTTTGGCACCGGGGTTATCGTTCTCAGTCGACAGTTGAGATTATTTGAAATGATCTAAACTGACACCGACAAAAAAAAATACACACATATATAAAATACGTAACAATTAAACCCACATGAATTCTTATGTAAATGAAATCAATAATTTCAATCTTATTTCCTTTTTTATACTTTTAATAATAAAAAAAAATGCCAGACATTGAGTAATTTCCGTATCGCTTAATTTAAAAAAAAGTTTATAAAGACAAAATTGAATTTTATTATTTTATCAATTTGGTAATTGATGATGATGAAAAAAGAAAAAATTAATAAATCAGTCAACGAGTAAATAAGATAAAAAAAATATTTATATAATTGTGTTTTTTAAAAATTTAAATAGTTAATTATAATAACAATTGACCTTTTTGATAAAATAAAAAATAATTTAACTAAGTGTTTGAAAAAAAATAATTACAACAGTATATAATGAAAAATAAATAAATTTAGTTATTGCAAATAATTCAAAGCTGTTGGTCGTAATGATACCGATGAGTACAAATAAAACGACCCACACTTGTGCCAATATGTCAGAACAGAATATATAAATGCTCGGTTAATCCAGCTATGTGTTATTATAGTTTGAGACTATAGTAAGCAGTGGTTGTGCACTCCGTGATTGTTATTTTAATTAAATTATAATTCATAAATCAAACAAGAGAAAATTTAAATTTTTTATTTAAAAAAAAATTTAACATATAATTATTATTGTTAACGACATGAAATTTCTTATAAAATATAAAAAATTATAAAAAATTTTTTGTATACAGAAAGTAACGATGCAAAATTAAATTATTTATAATTTATTCTTATTATTCTTACAAAGTTGTTAAGCTGTGCGTGGTGACAACTCATTAAAATTATTTTTAAAAATATATATATATTTTTTCTTTTAAATAAATAATAAACTGTAATTGTAAAAATAAAATTATATAAGGAAGTAAGTGTTCTACTTGCACATGAATCAAACGTGGCTTTCATGTGGCCCTATATGTTTATTAGCTTCAACATAAACTTACCCTCCCAGACACGAAAATAATACTTTCAACAACAAGAGTTGAGAAGGCCTTTTTTTTTTTATAGACTATACATGAATATAAAAAAATAAAATTGAATACGTACCCTCTGCAGTATAGATGCACATTGTGCCGGACTCAAGTTTCACGATCGATTTTGTGTGCTATATTCTTAAATGTTGTAAAATATAAAAATTATCAAGACAAACAAAATGTATATAAAAAAATAAATTAAATAAAAATAAAAAGAATAATTAAAATTCACGAGTACAGAGCTTGGTATAAGCTGCACAAGTTGAATAGAAAGCAACGAGGCAACACTAAAACAATTAGTTTATATTTAAAAATAAATAAATAACATTTGGAGTTTTAAGTTTAAAGCTGATTGAAGAAGGTAGATGTGGTCTTTTGGATGATTGCCAAAATATCAGTGGTTGATCAAGGTGTTCAAAAAGAAAAGCGATTGAAAAACTGCAAGACATCAAAGTTTTGTAAGTCTACATGATAATAATTTTTTGTTTTAATAATTACTCAATTTATTTTTCTCATGTCATTTTAATTATCAAAAAAATTTAATAAAATTAATTATGTGTAATTTATTTATTTTGATTATTCGTAACTAAATATAGATTGATAATTTTTATTGCATGAGCAACCGTTTCAATTACGAGGTAAACAATTTCTCATGAATTTTCCATTTTGATAAACAAGACTATTTTTATTTGCTCTAATTTAGCAATGTCTGTTATTTAAATTGTGACAATATGTAGTGTGATTATTTTAATTAATAAATATTGATATATAATGTTAAATAAATCAATATTTTATTTTTTTTTATTAATGTAAATTGTTGATATATGAAAAAGCTTTATATCATCTAGCGCCACGTTGTTATAATCACAGTGTTTTTGCTATCAGTGCTAGACTGATTTTGTTATTCAAAATATCCCCCAGTCAGATATAAAACATCTTTTTATTATTTTTAATAAATTTATTTTTTTTATTATTGAAATTTTTATAAATTTATTTTTTCTACTTTTCTTTTTTTTTTACAATTTATTTACTGTCATCGTTTTTCTACGGCCTTCGTGTAAAGGTCGCCTTGCGGTCGTTTTATTCAAGAATGCCAAAACGAGTTTGCATCTTTACTTAGGATTAAAAGAAAAATATTAATATATAAATTATTATCATAAAATTTATAAATAAAAACTACTAAAATTCTATTTAAAGAAATTCCATAAATAGAATCTAATTTTATCTTATGGAATATTTATCAAATTTTCATATAAAAACATGTAATTTATTGACACAATATTAAAGAGAAAAATTAATTAAAAACCCTTATTATGATAGCAATAAATAGGCTGAATTTTTAGAGCTTTTTTTTGAAATTTTACAATTTTAATATTTACTTGAAAGTATTTTTTAAAAAAATAATCTAAATGTTTTTCTTTGAAGCTTTTTTAGGATATCGAATAAAAACACAAGTGTTTTTTATGAATTTTAAGTATCTCAATTGAAAAAAAAAAAATTTTAACATGATTATTGAAAAGAACAGATAAATTTGGTTACATTTGAATTTATGATGATAATATGGAAATTAAATGAAAAAAAAAAATGTGTTTTTATTCAGGAGAGAAAACTGGTGAATGTGTTGTCTCTCTCGACAAGTTGTGATCATGTTTGCTTGGTGATATGAAGGTGGGGCAAAAAACACACATCATGTATAATATCTGCTAGGCTTTTTAAGGGCTAGCTAGGGACACAAGACACTCAGTCATCAGTGAGCTTTTGATGATCATGTTCAAGAACTCTTGATATAATTTCATTAACTGATTATAAATTAATTTTACTATATTTATATTTATTTTTCTTTCTAATCAATAGACTTATTAGGTAGAATTATTTTTTATCATTTATTTTTCTTTCATATCTTTTATTTTTTAAGTTAAAATTTATATTTCTTTTTTTTTTTGATCATTTTACATATGTTTTTGAAGATTTTCAAAGTGATAATATGGTGATTTATTTTATTGCAGATACTGAAGTTTGACTGTCAGGATTGTCATTGATAAGTTAAAAAGTTTAACGTTGAAAAATCATGAGTTATATTTTGCTGGGTATTTTTGCAATTTTTTTAAGAATTGATAATGCAATTGGTGATAAAAATCAGCCTTACATTTGTCTTGATGCTAGATCTGATTTACCCAAGTGCAATTTTACA
Organism: Aphidius colemani; assembly: GCA_030523065.1. NCBI lineage: Eukaryota > Metazoa > Arthropoda > Insecta > Hymenoptera > Braconidae > Aphidius > Aphidius colemani. The sequence goes on along the minus strand of JAPYYR010000107.1, from coordinate 23,393 downwards.
AGGTATTTATTTGATTGATTATTATTTTAAGTTAAAAATTTTTATAATTAATGATTTGTTTGTTTTTTTTTAATTTTATTTTCAAGTATGAATAATGACAACGTAAAAACGAATCACGAGCGAATGAGAACAGAAAAATATTTACCAAAAAATCCAGTTGAGAGTTTTAGTAGTGAAACCATTATTTACCGACTCGAGGGCTGCAGACCATCAAGGTAAATTTATTATTATCATTGATATTATCATTGTTATTTTTACCTTTTCATGATGTAAAAATAAATGGACAATTGTTTTTTTTTATTTTTATTATCCACTTAATCAAATAGTAACTACTCTAGTTACATAAAAAAACTATAAATTTATCAAAATTATTTTTAATTTAAGATTACCATTTAGACATCCGAGTTGTACGAAAAAAGACTTGACAAATCCAGCTGTTGAAGTCCATATTATATTTCCATTTGTAATTGAAAACGATAAATCTAGTGATGCACGAGAGGCACCACTTGTTTTTCCAAAAATAATTGGAAATTTTGGAGAATTTCAAGCAACAAATCCAAATAACGTGAGTTTTTAACTGAAAAATAAATTCAATTAATTAAATATCTTTAAAAAAGCAAATGAAAAACAATTAAAAAGAAAAAACAAAATTTATTTCAGATAATATTGAGCTATGATAATGAAAAAAATGAAAAAACAAAAAATAAATTATTTGTTAGATCGATTTTATTAGATGATAAGTTAATAAATAATAATTACAAATCAAAGCATCGACATAATCATAAACATAATCAATTAGAAAAAGAATTAATTAAAGGTAGGGAAATTAATTCATCTTCATCACAACGATATGTTAATAATATGAAAAATAATATTCATAAAAATGACAAATTAAATAGTTCACATTATAAAAAATCAATAAAAGATAATATTGATAATATTGTACCAATTATATTTCCTTATAATAAAGCAATAAGTATTGATAAAAGTAAATATCAAAAACTACAAAGTTACAATAAAAATGAATATAAATTAAGAAACAATATAAATAATAAGAATAAAATGATATTACAAATGGATTTTTTAACTGAAAGATTATTAAATAATTTAAAACTACAAAAAGAAATATAAATTTAAAAAGCTTTTTTTTTCATAAAAAGAAAAATTAAATTAATTATGCTAAAAGAATATTTCTTTGATAATTAAATTTCCATTCAATTTTTTTTCAATGTAAAAATAAATTAAAATCAATTAATGTACCGAGAGCTGAATAACAAATCATCAAACTTGTATACTAAAAAGTAAAACTAAACTTGAAATAAATAATAAATTAATTAAAATTATTATTTATTTTTATCAACAATTCAATAATCGTAGTAACGAAAATATCAGCTTATTTTTCATAATTAAAAATTGGATAAGAAAAAAGTAAGATTAAAGTTAAAAACAAAAAAATTATTGTCTTTTTGCGCTCGGGGAATACGTGAGTTTAAAAGCTCGGCAACGTTTTTAAACGACCGAAAAAAATATTGTGATACGTATACGTAAGGCACTAATAATATTATTTTATAATGGTATTGTTTATTATTTTTTTGTGATTATATTTGTTGATTTAAAAATATATATGGTGATAGATAAACAATATTGAAAAAATACGTTTTTTTTTTTCCTCGATAGAAAGATATAATGTCATTTAAACGAATAAATTAATTACAGTTAATTTTTATAGTAATAATAAGGGTATATGGGGTGAAGTGGACACTAAGAAAAAATTTATTTTTAAATCTACTTTTTTTTTACAGCCTAATTGAGGCTGTAAAAAAAAAATAAAGTATTTGAGGAAGAAAAAGCCTTATGAAATTTGTATAGGGCTGTTATTAGAATGTGAAATTGTTTCAAAAATAATAATTATTATCAGTAGTCATTTAAGAATAAATTATATATCTTATTTTAATTCTAAAATTTTTTGAGAGTGAGACTACTTTACTGTGAGTGTCTACCCCAGATTGCCCAACCGATGAAAAATTTGTGTTATCAGAATAGATATAATAATGAACATAACATAAGTCGTAAAATAAATTTGAATTTTATTATATTATAAATAAAAATTGTGTTAATTTTTTGTGATTATTTTTGTCTTTATATATTAAACATCTTCAAAAATTATATTGCTTATCTTATTGAATAGCCCTTCAAATGCCCTACAAACGTAGGCCACAACTGTATTTTTTCAATTAATTACTAAACGATTATCAAAAAAATGAAAAAAAAATGTATTTCGATGATCGTAAAAATACGTCAGCATTGAAAATAATGTCGTTCAAGATATGGACATGTTTGGAAGTCGACTACAAAAATTGACTTTATTGCGAAAGTAGCCCAACTCTCGTAAATATATTTCGTGTGGGTATTGGTAATTTTTTTTATAAATATCTTTAATTGAAATACCGAAAAAAAAACTTATTAATATTAGAGTATTAACAACTTACCAATGTTTCATGATGATAATAAAAATACAAAAATTTACATGTAAATAGGACATCTATTGAAACATTAATATATATATTTTTTTTTTCTAAATCGTAATTAATCTAAAATAGAAAAATATTTATAATATAATGCTACACATGGCCTGTGTATGAAAAGAAAAAATGAATCTTCAATTATAAATGAATGAAAAAAAAAACTATTGAACAAGAAACGAAAAATAAATATAATTTACTTATATATTTTGGTATTGAGAAACGTGGTAAAGTGAGATGGATAAAACCGGCATGGAACAATGTATTGAGAGAAGGAGTTGTTGTAATAAGAGGGGTAAAGTGAGAGGAGAAAAATTCTGGACCAGCATGGTTGTCGATGTGGTTAGAAAGCCTTTAAACTATATACAAGTCAGTCTTTCTGTTTCTCAGGTAACACACTGATGTAGTTTTTTTTTCAAATTTAATTCATTTCGTGATTATGAAAAATGATAATCATTCAAATTATTGGTGTTTAATTTAAACTAAAATAGTACTTTTTTCAAATCGAAATTTCATCTTTTTTGGAATCGAAATTTTGTTCTGGAAATCGAAATTTTTTTTCTCAAATTCGAAATATTCTTTTTACAATCGAAATATTTTTTTTACTATTAAAATATATTTGTTATTTGAATCAAAGTTTTTTTTTCTATAAATAAAAGTATTTTCGTTTTATTAAAATATTATTTTTCAACTTGAAATAATTTTTTTTTATAAATTATTAATTTATTTATTTTTGTGATAGTTTTGTGTACATTTTTATGTGTTTTGTTTGTGTGGGGTCTTATTCTACCTTATTGAGTTATTTAAATTTTAAAAATAAATCCCCTCCCAAGTGGTTTAATGCAAGTGTATGCATTGCATATGACCAGTTTGGTGCCAGTTGCGCGAGCGCGATCTATCTGATGCTGTATGCAAGTGTATTTCATCGATCGATTATAAATTTAACCAAGCCTCTATTAACTCGGTAAGATCATTTAAAAGAAATTAAACTAATTAATAAATCATCTTAAATTAATTATCATCATTATAATTACAAATGAAAATTCTAAAATATTCATTATACTTTCACGTAATCTTTTTTTCTAACAGAGAAATCATATTTTCTAGTTTTTTTTATTTATTTATTTTACGCTTAATGACTTTTTTCGTGGCTAGAAAGTGACAAGTATTATGTATGAAAATATATATTATATTTTTTAATTTAATTTTCTTGACACAATGAATAAAATTAAAAATTAAATACAAAAATTTTTAAAATTACTTTATAATAGACGTGACAATATTCGCTTTTGTAATTTTTTTTTCTCATTTTTTTATTACGCTGACGTGATTGTGTCTACAGTGAGTATTATGTTTACGTGAGCCGGTTAACATGATAATGATATCTACAACAGAAATAAAAAATTGAAATAAATTTCTACTCGTGTGTATTTAATCATATAGTGATAAGAAAAATAATATATTTATTTAAAAAATTTAAATCAAATTTGACTCAATTTTTTATTTATATTTAGAATTATATTTTATCTGTTATTATTTTCTTTTTTTTGCACCTGGAAAATACTGTTACAAGTTCATATAAAATGCGTGTGTTTAAGATAAATTTTTGCGGTCAGTTGGTGGTCAAGTACGTGTGTACGTAAATTCCTCAGGTTGCTCTCACTTGAATATTATTATTGTTTGATCTTCCCGCGCATATAATGCCATGTTTTTATATATTTGTATATAAACATGTGACAAGATAAATAACACTTGCCAATTGCTCGATTTTTACTATCATAAAAAAATAGAAAATTTAAAAAACTTTTAAATACCACGAGACATTTTTTCTATTATAAAAATTCTAATCTCAGTATTTTTATTTGGAGAAAAATACTTTTGATATTTCATTTATAATATTTTTCATAAAAAAAGAAATCTTTTATAACTGTTAATGTATTTTATTATAGCCCAACAAAATTAGAGAGTAATAAAAATTGAATTATAAATAAAATAAAAACATATCTTTTAGGAAATTATTTATTTTTTTTTCTTCAAATAATGTAAATAATCAAAATGACTTCTCTATTAGTATGAAAAAAAAAAAAAGTAATCATGAATATTATTGTCTGACATTTCCAGGCGGACTTGAATAACCATCAGCAATAAAAACTGAGAGAAAAAAAAATAAAAATCAGAAAGAAGAGGTCACGATATTCTCTCAAAGTTCTCTCTACTGTTGTCTGTTGTTGCCTCTCACCTCTTTGCCTTTCATTTCTCGTTTATAAATTTACTTGTCTTTATTATTTTCCACATCAATAAGACAGTTAAATCATTAAATTAACTCTTACAATTGTGTCACATGTGCTAGTGTTTTTAAAAAAAAAATAAAAATCAGTGTGTTTCTACATGGCTAGAAAATATTTACGACAGGTTGTGGAAATAAAAAGTATAAAGTGATATGATGGCCTACATGGAATCGACTATTTGCCAAGTAAAAACGAGAAAATTCGTGGACTGACTGGAAATACAAGTGCAACATAAATGGAAAAGAATTTAGAAAATAAATAAAACACTTAAAAAATAAATATATATTTTTTTTAAATATGGGACAAGCTTGGTGCAAAGAAAGGTCATCAAAAGCTCAAGATTCAAAGTCACCTTTGGATCGTGTCTTTTTAAGATGTGCACATCGGGTAAGATTTATTATTTTTAAAAATTTATCATTTCAATATTTGTTATATCATTTTTTTTTCATAACAAAATTATTATTGGATGACCATGAAGTTTGCTTAAACATCCAACAATTTTTTATGATAATAAAAATCAGTGAGAGTTTCATAATTATATTTAATACTTTTTGAAAAATATTTGTCATCCATTTATGGCGCTACGACCAAAACGTATATTTATTTATTTGAAAACTTGTTGACTGATTTTAAATTGCAAATTTAACCCACGATATTTGACTGTTCCTGACACAATTTTTATTCGGCTTATTATTTAGCAATATATTTTCACAATTGTTATACCAAATTAAATGTTAAATCAACAAATCATTTCATAGTTTATTCACTCACAAATTATCTCGAGATTTACTCAAAGTCTTTTCCACAAAAGTAATAAATTTTTATTTTATTATAATCATACATCTCAGTACTACTACAACTATTAATAAAAATAATTAATGAGACATAAAAAATAATTAACAGATACATACAGAAAAAAAAAAAACAATAAAAAACTAAATACAATTATTTCAACTATTTAATTGACAAGGAAAAACATGAGTCAATGTCACAAGTGTAATTTGAAGATCATCTTCATGATGATTAAATTATTTAAAACAGAAAGAATTAATTTGTTTTAAATTGTGCTATGAAATTTTAATCAAATAAAAATTAAATTAATATTGAACAATTATTATACAAAAAAAAAATACTTTTCTAATTTTATTAATTTAAAAAAATACTTTAAAGTTAAAAGATTAAGTTAATTTTTATTTTGATTGAATTAACATGTCTATTGTTAATGAGTAAATTTTATCTATATATATATATGTAGATTTGTAGTGACTTCCGGTGATTTATTGTTGATGTAAATTGCATACGAGAAATCGTTGTGAAGCCTGGGTAAAGATAAGACAGAATAGAGGTTTGGCCAAAGACCGGAAATCATTGGATGGATGTGTATAACTATAGGGCCTTGTTGTAGATTTTCTTCAGGGTATCAAACAAAGTGCATACCATATTACCCACCCAAACACCCAATTTCATATATATATATATTCTGTGAAAATATTTGTGTGAACACACTTGTACACATTTACTCCCATTTACTCTTGTTCCCAATAAAGATAACGGGAAATTGAGTATCGAAATTAAAAACCTATGTGTTCTATTAATACATAAATTTATAAACGCCTTAATAATACATTTAAAATATTTATAATAATTATCAATAGAATATTATTTTACTTTCTTGATAACAAATTAAAAAAAAGAAAAAATATAATTAAAAATAAATGTGATTAATTTAAAATATATTTAATCAAGTGATATGAGTTATTTAAATTTATTTTTAGAAGTAAATTTTATTTAATTTAAAATGAAATATCATTTTGCAATAACTGAAGGTTACAGAGAGATAAATTAACAACTCGAAATTATCACTTATATTATAATTGTTAATAAAATATATTGTCAATTACTATGACCATAAAACATGTGAAAAAAAAATTATAATTATTATTATATTCTGCTAAATTAATCTGTAAGCATTGGAAAATTTTTTAAAATCTTTGAAAAGATATATTCAAGGTTGTTGTTTACATGATTGAATAATTCACTCACAATGTCAGGATGTTATATAACTGTGACGAGTTATTTGTGAATAATAAAAAATATATGTAAAATAATAATAATAATTTTTGTTAATTTAAAAAACCAATTAGATATTGATGATTGAGCGACAAGCATAAATAATTTTATTTAAATAGTGATAAAAAATAATATTTGTTAATAAATAAAATTGCATTTATACCAATAAAATTATTATGCAAATTTTCATGTTATTATATTTACAAAAAGACAATTTAATTTACGAGTATCTATATTGACATAATAGAAAAATAATTACCTTTATTTCGACATGTCGTTAAACATTAATCTAGAGCCCAGTCATTTTGAACTAATTTGAATAAATATATCATGAAAATTTATTATCAAAAAAATGTGTATATCACAGTGAGGCATCGTCATGAAAAGACATTTAAAAATAACAAGAATTATTGTTATTTGTTATTACAATTTGTCATTGGCTCATTACTCATTCAATATATAATCACTGTTTTGATGTTGTACTCAGTTAAAACAAAAAATAAATTAATGAAAATAAAAATTCAAAGTGACTATTAAAAAAAAAAGAACAAAAAAGAAAAACAATAATTGCCTGTGTCATATAAAGTCAAACAAATTATCGAAAAAAAAAGAAATGTAAAAAAATTAATTGCGACAAAGATAAATCATTGATTTTTTTATTTAATAAAGTTAACTATAAAATTTTTTTAATCGAATTAAAAAAAAAATTAACATTGCTTATCAACATGTTGTGTAATTTAAAAAAAAATTAATTTATTGTTTGCAGTTATACCCTGGGTTGAAAGAAGAAGGCTCGGTGTTGGGTGGCGCGACACAAAGAGTTACCAGGTAACTATTATTTATTTTTCTAATTAAAAATTTTTTTTAATCGCATCAAGTTATGAATACAAATATTTTTAAATAGTTACGTGATATAAAAATAAAATTAGTCTTGTTTTTTTTTTTTTTTAAATTTATTTTAATGTTAATTTATTATTTAAAAAAATTTATTTTTAAAGTTTAATTTAACAATAAAAAAAAATTTAAATAAGCTGTATTTTTTTCGACATTGAATAATAAATATACCGAGTTTTTTTATTTGTTAAAAAAATATATTTACATTATAAAATTGAGGTTTAAAAAAAATTTTGTAAAATTGTTTTTGTAAAACAATCCTACTTGGTGCAGTGTTATGCAATTCTTTGACTCGTTGACACGACCACGCAGTGAAAAATAAAAAATACTAAATAATAAAAAAATAAATTTTATTGTCGAGGAATAATTTACCACGGTATTAAAATTACGTTTACTAGTAGATGATAATTTAAACCAAGAACAATAGAAAATTTATTTTATTTTATTTTTTATATCCTTGACAAATCGAAGGACATAAACACGTACGGTATATAATTTACTTTTTTTCAGTGGTTAATATTATTATTTTTATCAGTCAGTATATTGTCATATATAAATTTTTATATCTTTAAACTCAATATTTAGTTTTTAATGTTAAAAAAAAAATTAAAGATGTGAGTTGGAAGATTAAACTGAGCCAACAAATAAAACCATGTCTGAGTATTTCTGGTTTTTCAATGTTTCCATAAATGGTTTTGTATTAAAAGTCAATGTTGTCATGATCAACTCTTTATTGCAATTTCATTAAATATGTCAACGCCCCCCGTATTATCATTTTACAATTCTTGGAACCTTGATTTTCTATTTTATAAATTTTTTTTACATCGCAAAAAATAAATAAACTAATTTTTTATATAAAATTTAAAAATAATCAAATGAATAAAATACGAGCTTAAACTTTAATAAGAATCTAAAACAAGTTTCATTATTATTATCATAAAAAATCTACATTTATCCTCGGAGATCAAGTGTTATAATCAAACTTTTGACTTTCAAATTCCCGCGTGGGCCCACAAGTTGTTTATTTTTTTCAAGTGACAAATTCATAATAATAAAAAAAAAAAAAATCAGATTCAACTCTAATTTCCACCCCCTCGTAAATTAACCCACACAAATTTCATTCAAATAAAAACCCAATCAATCAAAACCCCACGGAAATAACCGCAATCACAATTCTCAATAAAAAAATAATAAAAGAAAAAATTCTGTTCGAAATAAAAAACAATATTTTCCATCAAACATAGAGATATGACAGCACCACTACACCATGTGTATATAAATATAAAAATTTGCATAGTTAAAAAAAATCTATAAAATAAATTATATTCATTTCAATATGAATAAAATTGACAAACATTATTATTTTGATTGTTTCAATTTTTTCAAATAATATTTTTAAAATAACAGAATAAAAAATATTTTTAAAAATACATTAGTTATATTTATGAGAATATTATACACTAATTTATCGATATAAAATAAATTTTAAATTTACAGGTAGTTTATTTATAGAACAAGTTGAATAAATACGCGTTAGAATCGCGTGCACTTTAGAAACATACAATGTTACGCGGTGCATATCGCGATTTACACACGACATGTGTAATATATATATATTTAAATATAAAGTATAATCAGAAGAGGAAATAGTTGTACAGTTAAAACTACAATTTCTCTTGCTTTGTCCTATCCACCACCTAACATCCCTCTGTATTTTATATTTCAACTGGTAAATAATCACACAGAATTTTCTTCTGTTTTATATTACGTTTGAAAAAATAATATCTTATCTTTACTATCAGCATGCTCATAAAAATAAAATATATATTTTACTTTTATATAAATTTAAAAATAAAATCAATATATTATATTTTTTATTATCAATATTTTAGAAAGATATAATATTATCATCAGTAATTATTTTTTATTTATTCATTTCTTTTTTTTCTATTTAAATTATCGCATTTTTTTTTTCAAGGTAATTACTAAGATGTTGTAATTAAAATGAGATAAGTGTTATTTCCGCATTAACTTGGGAAGATTGATGAGAAAGTTTTGTAAGAAAAAAAAAAAAGAAAAGACTATACAATGGATGAGAATTTTTTTTTTCCTTTTTTATTGGGTCAATGTTAAATGGAAAACAAGTCGAGTAGAAGAGACAATTACATTTAAATATTAAAAAGTATTTATTTAATTATTTTTCAATAGTTCAGAGATTGGATATGCTGGATCACCATCTAGAGATATGTTAACAAGAGGCAGTAGTATTGATTCTGTTGATCGACCATTTCAACCAAGTGATTGGGTTGACGTCAATCTTGAAGTTCCAAATACACCAAGAACAAGTTCAGCTATGACTAATCGAACATTTGACACAAATATTTATCATACAACAACAGCATCATCAAGCCGTGAGTCCTAATAATAATATAGATATTTAAAATTGATTTAACATTAAAATATCTTATTTTATTTTTCAATTTTTAGGTGGTAATTTGAAGAATGCCACACCAATACCTCCGCCAAGAAGAAAAAAAAAAATTCGAGACAGACCATTACCACCAAAACCAGATGAAGCATTACTATCATTAAACAACAGTATTGAGCCACTTTATTCATCAATAAATAAAATAAAAAATAAAGAAAAAAAAAATAATAAATTTAATAAAATTAATGGTATTGATAAATCAATTCCAAGTGTTGTTGTTTCTGGATGGAAATCAGATGAAAATATATCTAGTCAACAAAATGATTCAGTTATTAAAAATGGCAGATTAATAAGTACAGTTAGTTTGCCAAATTATGATGAATTAATAACATCAAATAAAATTAATAATCATGATACATTGAGTTGTGATGAAATTGATGATTCAATTGTTTTGGAAAATAAAATTATACTTGATAATAGAAAAACATCAACGCCAATCAAAAATAATAAAGATGAAAAAAACAATGTCAATAATGATGGATGGTTATTGAATGATAATAAAAATATTTCCGAGTCATTAATTTATGATTCTGTTGAAAATAAAGAATCAAAAGATCAATCAGATATTAAATCGAGAGTTCAAAGTTTTCTCATTTCAGAAGGTTCAAAAGATGATTTATTTTTTGATGCTGAAGATACAAAAAGAACATGTGAGTTTTAAATAATTATTTAAATTATGAATTATAAAGTTCATTTGTTTATTATTAAATTTAATTTTTTCTAGGCTCATTAGATCGTCATAAAGATCCAGAATTAAAAAAATTTACTCCATTAAAACGTTCATTATCAAATGACAGTGAAACATTTGAAAATTTTGAAGATAAACGTCTAAGTATTGCGCCATCATCACAAACAGATTCAACACCAAAAAATTTAACACGTTCAATATCTGAAGAATCATTTCCAAGTGTATTAATGGAATATCAGGATGATTTTTTTGATGAAAAAATAGTAAAAGATACTAAAAATGAAATAACTAAAATACGTGAAGAATTAGAAGCTGTTAAAAATGAAGTCAAGACACCATCATCAAGCCCAGAACCAATTATAAAACCAGATATACAAAAAAATGATTCTTCAATATTATTAAATGTCATTAATAATAATATCGAAAATGAAGAAAGTAATTTAAGTTCAATGACACCAAGTTTAAATGAACTTGAAGCAGCACTATCAGATATGCTTGAAAAAACAGATGAACATGATAATTATAATATCGATAATAATGACATTTATGAAACACCAAATGATGTATTATTAGAAAATCCAATTGAGCCAAATATCGTTAAATTAATATCTGATAATAATATTAATGAATTAGTTGATGTTGATTTAAATAATGATACAATTGTCAATGGTTTTACAAAAACAATACCTAAAATTCGTAGTCTCGATAGAAATGATCATTTACAACCACCTGAAAAACCAAGTAGATTACTAAGAATAAGTCTTGATTCATTGATTAATAATGATAAAATTCCAACACCACCAAAAAGAAAAAATCGTAGTTCAATTTGTTTTAAAGAAAATTCAAGTCCTGAACCATATCACAATGACAGACTGATTTAATAAGTCAATAAACATTTTGATTTTTTCATTTAAAATAATTTTCATTCAAAACTTTGTCTATTTTTTTTATTTTTAAATTAAAAAGATATTGTTTTTCTTATTTTCTATCTTCGTTATCAACTTTAAAAAAGATAAAAACAAGAAAAAAGCAAAAAGAGATGTATCAAAACTTTTGAAATGTTTGAAAAACTTTAATAAAAAAAAAAAAAAAAAAAAACATTCACCAAACGAAGTGGCATTTTCACGATCACGTTGGTAAAGCTGAAAATGTTGGAAATGGTTTTGAAAAAAAAAATAAAAAATTGAAGATTGGTTGTGCATAAAAAAATAAAAAAATAAAATAAATAAAAGACGTATACATGAATGTTTCGTCAAGTCGTTGAGTCTTCAACTTGTCAAGTACTTGTGAGAGTAATCGGGTAAAACTTTTTGACTTGTGTATATCCTGTATATCTGAGTGTTGAAAAAAAAAATATAGCAAGTGCAAAGTGTACGTCTATACCCACAAACTTTATAACGAACATATGCTATCAAGTTGGGTAAAAATAAAAAAAATTCTACCCCAATTTAATATCCTTTGGCTAAAACCTGATGAGCATAAAATATAAAAGTGTAAATTCGTCAATTCATTTTGACAAATATCCATTACTTTTTAGCAAACCAAATAAAAAAATAACACGAAGAACATTTAATTGTTGAAATAAAAACAATCAAAAATACAAAAAATTATATCAAACAAAATTTTGCTTAATTGATACTATTATTATTTCTTTTAAATGTATTTATTATAAATAAATTTATGAATCATCTTTGAAATAATGTGCTATTATTAATTTATCTAAACGACAAAATATATATATTTTTATGTAAATAAATTTACATGAACGAATCAATTAGTACTTAATAAATAAAAAATATTTAAAAAAAAACTATTGAAATCTTTTATTTCACACAAAATTCCATTTATAATAATAATATTATTATAATTTCATTGTTACGAAAAGAAGAAAAAAAGATATAAAGAAAAGTATTGGCTAATACTGGACTTTTCTATTACTTTTTTAATTATCTTTGCCTCGCAAAAATCTCTTCCTATCGTTAACGGACCAGTCTTAATCGCTTTAAGAATTACCCATAATTCACCCTTGGCTATATTGCTTCCGCTTTCATTCCCCATTCTTTTATAAAAATCAGTTCAACCCTTTTCCATAGTTTCTTCACAGTGCCAAGTGCAAAAAATTACCACCAGAATGACAAAAGAAACAAGTCAAAAAATTTAAAAGAAAATAAAAAAGCTGCAGGTTTTTTGTAAAAAAAATATTAAAATAATTATTTATTTGGTTTGATATGTTTTTTTAAAAACTATTAGTCATATTTAGAGAGAAAATTCAATAAACAATGGAAAAGAAGAAAAAATACTGTCAAAATTTGGATGAAAAAAAAGTAATTAATAATTTAAAATTTTTTTAGATAATATTTATTGAGGGTTTAGATGTGAGACTACTTTTAAACAATTTTCTGTATTATAATAATATTTTACGAGTTTTTTTTTTCTATGAATGAGAAAAAAATTAATGATAAAAAAAAATATGTATAAAAATGAAGGTGAATTCAGATAAAACCCTCGAGTCTCGACGACGTTTAAATGTTGAGGCATTTTATCGTATAACTAAGTTAACTCATAGAAAGTTTGTGGTATCCCAAAAACATTATGGAATATATATAGATGATGATCTTGGCGGTTATTCAAGAAAAGTAAAAGACTTGTATAAAGGATTGAGAAACAGACCAGGACAAATGTAAAATAATAGAAATAAATACAACAGATTTGCAGAATTACTGCTTGTTTTTTTTGTACAAAAATTTTAAGGATAAAAGTCTTTCAATTTGTTGTTAAAAAAGTGAATGAAAAATTGTTAAATACTAAAAGTTTATGAATTTTATAAATTAAAAAAATTACTACACAAGATAATATTGTAAAAATAGATACTCTTGGTTTTAACAAAAATGTTAATACATTTTAGTCAATGACTTTGATAAGAATTGAGACAATGGCTGTACAGTTGGTTACAGTAAGACTTGAGTTTAATTCTTGAGGGTGGCAAAAGTCGTTGTATGAAGTTGTATGAAGTTGTATGAAGTTGCCCCAAGCGACTGATCAGATATATTCAACGACCATCCCCATGGGTTTCATTACATATAAAAATGTATACATTTTTTTTTTTCAATTATGTTATTTCAAAAATTAACTACATCTAAAATTAGATAATAACATTCTCTCCGACACTTATGAATATCAAGATTGAATTGAAAAAAAAGCATAACAAAAACCATTTAAAACAGAGCGAAAAAAAAAAAAAATTAATAAACTAAAATTAAAGAAAATACGGTAAATTAAATTTAAAACTATAAAATACTTTTTGAAGGATTTCAAGGTGGGATGTGTGCAACACATCCCCATGCATACAGATAGATAGTAAAAAAGGGGAGGAGATTGAAAATTCCTGTAATTTTCTCATTCAACGACGCGTTAAGACAAATTGCCAGGTTTTGCGCGGTCACATCGAAAAGGGTTAGGGAAAATAGATAAAAGGGGTGTAAAATGAGAGTAAGAGAGAAAGAAGGGAGCAAGAGAGAAAATAAGTTGGCAAAGAGGGATTCGCCAAGTAAATTTATGGAGTCGAGCAACTATTTAGATAGACGGGATTCAAGCTGCACGTTGTGGGGTGATTTTATTTTTTTTCAACTTTTCTCGTTCTCTCTGTCTTGTGCATACAACTTTTATATAAATAAAACAACAAATAAAATAAATAAATATATAATGCCATTTAAAAATAAATTCTCATTAAAATAAATAACAATTTAATAAAACTTTTTTAAAATTATATAAATTTTATTATTTAAATCTTTAGATTGCGGGATAATTTGTATATTTTGAAGATAAATTCATCAGTGTGATTGTGGTGTGTATTTAAAAGGGTATAGTAGTTTTATACCACAAAGAAAAAAAAAAAAAAAAACACCTAGGTTGGTTTGAAGATTAAAAGACAAAGTTGATGCTTTTAAGTCTTTGCTATTCTGTATTACCCAATTTAAAGTGTAAGTTTGTCTCTGTTATTTAGAGTAAAATTGCAGTGTATCTGTACTATACACTAATGGCAAAGTCCAAAATGGCATAGAAGATTAATTTTATCACCTACAATAAGCCGCTTGGAATATATAGTCTGCAGTCATTTAACCTTTAAATCTTTTTAAATAAGATGAATATATATATAACAAGTTGATATCATGGTAATAAACTTTTCACGAACTTTTCTTATTTTTTATTTATTAAAATTGAAAAAAAATTAATTGAATGCTTTGAGTTCAAAAAATAAGACAAATGTTTATAATTTAATTTAAATAATGGAATATTTTTCTTTTCTATTTTGATATTCTTTATGTTCAATATGAAATAGTTTCAAAGAGTCATGCTACACAATCTGAAACGAAAAGTATAAAAATAAAAAATAGAAAGAAAAAAATAACACTGATAGTACGTGAGATGAGATAGATGTAGATCAGTCAAGTGGTTCAGATAAAAAAAAATTTATTCATATTTTTTTTTTTTTTTTAACTATTGAAAGCTACAAAAAAAAATTCTGATAATGATAATAAGAAAAAAAATATATATATTAAAGTGCGAGTAAGAAGAAAAGTCATAACGATTTTGAGGCTGCACGACACTGATTTTTTTTTTTTACTTTTTATCTTGTATTTCTTTTACTTTCTAGACTTTTTACTTCCGGTTTTTTATGGCTGCACATTTTCCTTAAACTATGCCATCAATTTTTTTTTATAATTTCTTTTTTTTCCCTATTTTTCGTAGTAAAACTTTGAGAATAAGCCGTCGAGTTCAAAGATCACGATAAAGAACAGAACAGATATGAAAATAAAAAGAAAAAAAGTAGAAAAAAAAAAATTAGTAAATTGAAGTTGTGCAACTGAAACACACAAGTTTTATTAAATTAAATTATACAAAAAATATATTTACGTTTATTGGTATTACTTCCGGTCTTATCTAATGTAGCAATTTCTTTTTTTTTCTGCATTATGACTAATAAAATTATTTATAGCAATTATTTATAATTGAATAAAAATTATACCTTCTTGATTAAATTACACGAAAAATTATTACAATGAATAATTGTTCGAAATTGATGGCCTAAATGTTTTATCTCTCAAAGAAAATAAAATACTTGAAGATATTTTTTATACTTTTGATAAAAAAAAGTTTTAATAATTGTTATTACTCAATAAAACTTAACACAAGTTTCAAATAACTATAGAAATTTTAATTGTAAAATTTTAACAAAAAAAAGTGTGTTGTTGGTTTGAAATGGCTGCTAGGTTTGAAACAGTATAAACGTGCTGGTGGTTATCTGCAAGGAAAGTGCATTAGCTTTTGTTTTGTTATTTGAAATAAAAAAAAATAATAAAATTGTCTTTGTGTGAGTGTATAGTTTGAGAATAACTGTATTTATCTGAATAAAAAATAGAAGGTAACAGTGTAACTGGACCTGTGGGAGAGTCCGAGAAAATTGAAGACAACGTTCCACTATGCCCCGTGGGTTTTGTGGATTTTAGAAATACAGTATGTACACAGTATCAGTGCATATACTCCCCAAGTGAACTGAAATTCAAACCCACCCAAATAAATGTACAACTTTTATAATCCAACTGTCCAGCATTATTACATTCAATCTCAAAAAAAACAAAATAAAAAAAACGTTAAAATTTTGTTTTATTAAAATATATTTTGTCTGCTGGTTTTTTTTAATTCATTTTTTTCTTTTTTGCATGTTTAGATTTGAGTTATGCTATCATAGTTTATGTGACTTTATCAATGTTCCACTTCCTCTCTTATTCATCTTGATGTCATTCAGACTGTATGTGTATTGGATATATATCCTGAACACGCAATACTCCTGACGGTTAAAAACTTTAACCTTTAATATCACAACTTTTACATGTATCCCTTAATATTATTTTTCTTTATTTTTATCTATAAATGAGAAAGAGACGTGTATATATGTATAAAAGTTTACTGGGAATATTTATATCTCTTTGTTTATATTTTATCTCATAGTGTGTACATTTCAGTATTCGCAGCACATTTAGTCTGACTAAATCTAGGGCTGTACTACTGAATAGCGACCGACACCCCTTATTTTGTGGTATATAAAAGCAGGTTTTTATTATTTTTTTTTTTAACGCGTGTTGCATCCTTGCACGCATAATAATTTCTTTTCACTGGCAAATTTTATATATTTTATTTTTGTGTATGTATATTTTTTTTATATTTATTTATTTATTTGATATTTTATTGCTTTTTTAAATTGCAACTCAATGTTACCTTCTGCTTCTTTTTTTATTTATTTTTATTTAAATAAAATAATAGAAAATAGAGTATCCAGAAATTTAAAAACAATAAAATATTATGATTAACTTAATTATTGTTTTTTAAAAGCCCTAAAATTTATATTATATGTGTAAGATAAAATATGGATTCTAATATTTTTATTAATCAAGATGGTTTTTCTTATAATATTCATGTTTTTATGAAAAAGCTTTTGATGTTTTCATTATTTTTTTTTATTTCGCAAGATGGAATTTTTTTCTTATTTATTATTTTCAATTTGGTAATATTGCCTAGAGATAAAAAATTATTGGAACAGTCTGGAGTTGACTGAATGTTAATTACTCCATCACAGAAGCTTTTCAATCGAAATTTTGTCCTCTTCTTTTTCATCTTAATTTTCTGCTTATACTTTACTTTATACTTAACTTTTATATTATCTAAAAATATTATCATTATTACTGTTATGTATTTACTTTTTTCGCTTTAGCAATTGTTTGAGTCACCAGAATTATCCTGACTATAAAAGTCAGATAATTATAATGTACCACTACGTAATAAGGTAATTTAAACGCATGAGTTTTAATACACACAGTGTGCACACAATATAGCTTTTTTATTATTTTTTGTATATATCAAAAAAAATATATAAAAAAAACGAGTTTTTAATTTTTTTCTTTTCTTTATATTGCTGGATGTTCATTATGGCCAGGAGCTTTATACACTTTACGAGCCATTTCTATACATAGATTTCTATACATAAAGCTGTATTAATACCATTATATTTTATCCTGGTGTATGTTAAATAACTAGAATCAAGCTTCTTGCAAATTTCATTTATGATTTTATCACAAAAATAGTTAAGGTCAATTTGCATTGTTAAATATATTCTAGTGTTTCATTAATTTTTTATTTAAATTTTTATACACTTGTAACTATATTTTACCCTATTTCGCTATCAATAAACTGAATAAGTTCATAACTATCAATCAACGACACTTTTTTACGAGATTTTTTTTTTATATATTTATTTTTACAACCTATAAATCGATAGAAATGTTTATTTTGTTTATTTGTTTTTTGTTTTTGTAGCTCTTCAGGTAGTTTTTGGTGGGTAAAATGATGCTAATAAAAGCCAGCTTATCCATGATAATATAAATGTTGGTCTGTGTGTGTGTTATGTTGTTAAATCGCATTGGCCCTTTTCTTAACAGAGCTAAGAGTCTACCCTGAGGCAAATGGTAAAAAAAAGTAAGAGGAAAGAGCAAAAAGCTTTGAGGGTGCTGACAAAGAAGTGTAAAAACCGTGGAAGGTTTTTTGCTCAGTGGATGAGCGATGGCCACACGATGTGAATACTTATAAGTGGCTTATATTCGTTGAGACCACACTAACGATAACTTGATATCAAGTAAAATAATAATAATGAGAATAATACTTTTATAGCCACAATGTTTCTTTTTTTCATATATAAAAATTACTACGCATAACACGAATCGAATTTACAGATGTGAATGTAATTTTAAGATTTTTAATATTTAAAAAAATTACGATGAGTTTTACACAGTGAATTACATATGAGTTGTAAATGAAATATAATAATTTTTTAAAACTCAATTCGTGTAAATAAACTAATTTTTTAAAATTACAAAATTTTTAAATCCAACATTTGTATGATTTGCGAAGCGATAAATTTTGCCGACAGAAAATTATTATTTAGCTTAAATTTTGAAAAAAAAATTAAAAATTAGGTGAACAGAAGTAAAATAATAGTTGAAAAAAAAAGTTTGGGAAAATTTAAAAATCTCTGACAGCAAGAGATCGTTCGCAGTGAGCTTTTTTTTTTATGCCTCTACCAGTGTCATAGAGGGTTGGAAGTGAAAAAAGGGGTGAGTATCTCTGTGCTTGACTGTATGTATGTTCACATGTGTTGGATAAACTAAAAGTGAGAAGACCCAGCAGCGTTTCAACAGCACGCTCCAATATTTTTTTTTCATTTTAAAATTTTTTATTTTTTCCTATTTTATCCTTCATTCCCACTACTTTAACACTCACATTGCTCCACCCTTTTCAAGAATCTAATAAAAGTTGGTCAGCTTAAAAATGATAAAAAATAAAAAAAGGAAAATATATATATCACACAAGCAGAGAATCAGCTGACACATATATTCAAGTTGAAAGAGTCATTTTACCTTATTAAAATCAAAATGACTTTAATAAACACCATTCAAGTTTTTCTTCTTTTCATTCTCTTCGATCTCTTTTAAGTTTACTTTTTTCAATCTTATAAATGATATGGTTTTGAGATATTGTCAAGACGCAAACACCATAACCATTTTCAGAGGAAACGACAATCTTTTTTTTAACAATTTTTTAAAACGATAACTGTATAATACTTTTGTACTTGGTATTTTCATGTGATCTTACATACTTTTATTTTTTTTTCATGGGATTTTTTATGGTTATAGAAAAATACAATGAAAATATTAATACCGTTTTCTTTTCTTTTCATTTGATCGTTGTGCTATTTTTTTATTATTATTTTGATTAAAGACGTTTATTTTAAAATATAAATAAATGCAAATTCATTTTTAGATAAATTTTCAAGTCCGATATTTGATATGTTGTTATAGAGTCCTTGTGAATTTTTTATTAATATTGGGTCAAGTGACTTAGTTTACATTTAATACGATACGATTTTATTTTTTTTTTTTCTCTCATCTTATTTTTCCTTTTTTTTTTCTGTGTGAGGGTAAAAAGCTATTTGATTTTATCAAAAAGTATATATATACATAAACCAATTTCATTTCGTATCTAATAAAAAATATTGCAGTAAAAGATTTGATTCAATTTGGCTAAATCAAGAAAAATATATAAAGAATATATAAAATAACTTGAAATCAATGAAACTGATTAATAAAAATAAAAATTATTTTTTAAATTATATTTATTTTTAAAAATCATGATGAAATTATTTTTAACTTTTTAATAAATTCATTAAAAGTCACGAATAAAATATTTGTTATTTAAATTTTGACGAGTGAGCGTTTGATATATTTATTATTTTATTTTAAAAATAAATATAAAAAATTTCAAGGATCAATTTAAAACAAGGCGTATTCAATACAAAATACAGAATTTTAAATTAAATGAAAAAAAAAAAAATTACTTTTTTGAATCTTTAAATCGTACTTGCAAAATCACGTTTTTGATATACAAAGAAGTCCTTTTCATTGAATAAAATTTATGCGCAAACTTAGCATCAACGGCTTCAAACTGCTGAGCTTGAAAACCCTCTCATTCTCAATATTTTACCCTTACATCTTTTTCATTCTCTAAGGATGACTGCTTTAACGCGCACGCCACTAAATTCATCCAGCGAATGTCGAATTTTTTCTGTAAACATCGTAGAATCTCTTCTTGAAATTTCAAATTCCACTCAACGAATCTTCTTCCTCTATCTCATGAATTCATTTTTTTTTATTATTCCTCTTTTTTTCAACTACATCCTCACCCTCGTAACAGTGTCAATACCCTATTTTTTTATTTATTTTCCTCAAATATATCCTACCCTTATTTGGGTCAATGAATATACAGTACAATCGACAAAAGTTATTCTAATAAATTTGAATTTAAAATTTCATAAAAAATTTTCATATTTTAACATAGCTTTTTAAATAATAATTTTATATTGTTTTATTATTTATGAATTGTTGGAATATTTTTTTTTTTTTATTCACATCAAAGTTGATGTCAGTCAATTTCAGAGCTTTTTTTTTCTATCTACAACTTTATTGCAATTTTTTTTGTTAATGCAGTTTATGATGCGATGCATTCGGGCAGAATTTTTATTTTTTTTTTTTATAAAATCCTGAAACGATGAGGGAGAGGTTACCACCTATATATGCTTATGTAAAAGGAGAGTGGGTGAGTGAGGCCACTGTTCCACCAGGAACGATAAAGACGAGCTTTTATTTAGCCGTCGTATTTATTTTATCGTCACTGTGCTGGAATACAGTGTATTTTACCTCTTTCACAAAACAAATTTTTTTTTTATATTTATTTTTTTATTATTCTCTTCAAGCGTCATATACAATTGAAATTGTCGAGGTGATATTTGACATTATATTGTCCACTTGAAGAAAATTAAATGGAAAATATCATTTGTTTACATGAGAAGAAAAAAAAGCTCCTTTTGTCATTTGGTATTTTCATGGTTCAAAGAAGATTGAAAAATATTGATAGAATATATAAAAGTAAATTGATCAAAAACTATAAATGCAAAAATACATTTTAACAATAAAAAATTTAAATTAATATTTATCCTGAAATTTATTGATATGTAATTTTAAGAGTTCTAAACATCTTAAAATAAAAAAAATATAACGCGATCTTAATTACTGGCCATTTAAAAAAAATTATCTATGAAAATTCTTGGAGTGAAAATGAAAAATAATGATAGATTAAAATAAATCAAATTTTTTAAACCAAAATGAACAATTCACGATGTTTAAACGCGAGCTTTCGCTTGTTTATATATCACAATAATTAACGACATACACATGGTAGAATGCACAATCGTAACGGTCATTATTTCGTGGCTTATTGATCAGTTGATCACGATGTCTCGTCGGGGGATTAATTGAGGACTAACTCTTATACATCTCTGCTTTGAAAACTTTTAAATCATCAATATATTATTCAAAAAAAATTTACACAAAATATGAATAAAAAAATTATAAAACATACTTTATATAGCCAAATTTAAATATAATCCTTATTTTAACTCAGATAATATTTTTATATTTATGAAAAAAAGAGAGCTAAAAAATTGTAATATTGATTGAAAAAATATACAATCATTTTATTCTTTCAATTTACATTCAGCCATCAGCCAATTTTTGTATTTTTGTCTCTCTGTGGTTTTGATCGTTTTACTTTTTTGGCACGAGTAGCAGTTTGAACGGGATGAAATTCCAATACATATAGACAAGCGACAAAATTGTATATAGTGAATTTTGGGTGTGAGATTGTGGTTTGCGCATCTGCGGCAATTGAAATCCTTACGATTCAATGTTGAACTGTTTCCTATTTCCATAGTGGAAAATGTATAAACTTCACGGACATCTCCCCGTCTTTCAAAGAGGACTGATTGCAGAGGATCAAGAGAGACAGGAAGATGAGAATTAAAAATTATTGTATTAATAAAAATAAGAGGCAAGACAGGATGTAGATGATTGTTAATAAAAAAAATAGACAAAAGATTTTGATATTTTCAAATTGGATGATATTTTGGTTAAACAAAAATTTCTATTTCAAACTATTTATACATACATGTACAAAATTCTCATGGATATTGCACATAACATTGGAAATCAAGTTTCATCCCAGGTAAAACAGGAGAAAAGTGCTTTTCTAGTTACTTGACAAGGGAAGGGGTTTAAAAAAGTGAGATAAAGATAAAAATTTCATATGAGAAAGAGAGATTTAGGTAAAGTTAAAAAAAAAATAAAATAAAATAAGTGAGATGAGGTTGAAATTTGTTGAGCATGCGTATTATAAGAGCAACTTTATTGTGGGGATGAAAATCGGTTGGAGGGTTTGAACAAGGGTGACACCCTGCAGTCTGATGCGGGACTCTCAAGTCCGCAGTAAGCATCAATCCGGGAAGCTTAAATTGTAACATCAAAATATTATCTCGGGTTTAATATAATTTTGTTTATTTTATTTTTATAATGCTAACATGTAGTATCAATAGCCAATCAAGTAAATAATATTTTACTATTATTTTCTATTTTATTTAATTATTAAAAAGTAATGAAAATTTTTTTTTAAATTGTTTTGTTTATTTTTTAAATTAAATTCAGAAAAATATAATAATATGGATAAGTGGGTGTGTTGATAATAAAGTATGAGGGTTAATTTTATTTAAAAGTAGCTGAACAATATTTTATATGAAAAATGAAAATTAATAATAAAGAAAAAAGTGAGGTAAAAACTTCTTAAAAGATCTAATTATTGATTGTCTGATTAACACATACTTTATCCAGTTTGAGTTTAAGAGGGTGGCGAGATGAGATAGGAGAGTGCTCCTGCGCTAGTCAGACTTTTCGCGAGTGCTTTTTATCACTTTATCGGCAACAGACCCAAACAAGAAAAAAAAAAAA